>JBAWJQ010002112.1:0-139070 GCA_037783105.1 Bactrocera zonata
AGTCTCCTCTGTTGCGCGGACTAACGGACGCCTCGTCTGTTGAAAAGATCTTAGTTTGGTCATTATGAACGCTGACACTTCGCTGACAGCTTTCCATTTATCAGTCGACTGACACGTGAGTGTCGTTAAATTATCGACCGTAAAACTACCATTGAGTGTGGTTTTTAGATTTTCCCTTGTATTCGAAAATCGAGGGCAATAAAATAATACATGTTCAGAGTCTTCTATATACTCTGTACACGTCGGACAGTTCGGACTAATGTCATTGTGGAATCTGAAAAGGTAGCTTCTAAAGCAACCACGTCCACTAAGTATTTGGGTCAGATAGAAATCTAAATTCCCATGCCGTCTGTCTATCCACGAGTGGATGTCCGGTATAAGTCGATGGGTCCAGCGCCTTTTGGATGAGGAATTCCACCGCTCCTGCCACATTTTAGTGCTCTTGTTTCTGTCCTCTGTCCTCGCCGACACAGTTTTAGGCGTTGATAATTGATATAAACGCTCGAGTTCACCTCCCTCGATGTCAATGGGCGGCATGCTGGCTAATACTTCAGCATCATCGGTTGATATAGTCCGGAAAGCACTTATTACCCGAATTGCAGAAAGCCTATGCATTGCAATTATTTGTTTAGCATACGCTTTTATATCCGGAGTATTACGGAACTCATTGCCTTCGCTATTAAGAATCGCCGGCTGGAACGCACACAGCCCCTATTGGTCATCATTTTCGATAGGACATTATAAATTTTGTTTGCCTTGGCGGAATAATACTCCAAGTGTTCTTTAAATTTTAATTTGGAATCTAATATTACTCCAAGATACTTCAATTGCGGCTGCGAAGTAATCTTGCATTCCCCAATGGTGAGCTCTATTCGTTTTTCTATCTTCCTAGTGCTTATCAGTAAAACTTCTGTTTTTTCCTCCGCCAGTTTCAGACTCCTAGAAGAGAACCATTGACGTAGACTATTTAAGCACTCATTGAATTTATCTCTCAGGTCGGCTAATTGTTTGGCGACTGCTACCACCATGAGATCGTCCGCATAAGCTACTAGTTTCACGTCTGTTGGTTGCTGTCTTCTTAGCACTCCGTCATACATAAAGTTCCATAATAGTGGGCCTAACACTGAGCCTTGAGGTACTCCACTCGTGATAGAGTAGCTCTTGGTGCCTTCATCCGTATCAAAAAGCAGCTTTCTGTTTTTAAAATAACTCGTTATTATATTTATGAGGTATTCAGGGGCCTGTATTTTATCCAGGGCATTTCGCCGAGTTGAACGCATTCTTGACATCCAGGGTAATCAGCGTGTAGTATTTTTTCCTACCACCTTTCCATCTTTTGCCACTTACTGCACATTTCGCAATATCGACGACTTCTCGTAGTACGTCCATAGTGGATCTCTTTTTTAAGAAGACGTATTGTCTCTCTGATAATCCGCCGGATTTTTGGATTGCTAATTCCAAGCGGTTTCTTACAATGCTTTCGTACACTTTCCCAATCGTGTCGAGCACGCAAAGAGGTCGATATGATGAAGGTTCTTCTGGTGGCTTTTTTGGTTTCGGGAGTAGAACCAGGCGCTGTATCTTCCAGGAATCGGGGAACACCTCTTCTAATATACACGCATTGTACATGTTAACAAATAAACTGGGTCTAAGAGTTATGTCTTCTTTAAGGGCTCTATTTGGTATACCATCTATTCCAGGCGCTTTGGAGTTTTTAATATTTTTCGCAATAGCCAATAGTTCGTCTTCTGTGACTAATAGGGGTGGCTCCGTAGCTTCGTTTCGCTTAATATAAGAAATGTGCCGGGAATAACGCTTCGATAACTTTTTTCATAAACAATGCGTTCTTAGGTTGCTGCGACTTATTTTTGAATTTCGACATCCAAATTTTGTATGCCGATCCCCAGGGGTCTATGTTTGCTTCTTTACATAGCTTTTCGAAACAGAATCTCTTACTACGGATAATGGCTGATTTCAAGAGCTTTTTTTGGCATTTAAATGCTTCTCTGAGGCGGATTTCGTTTTTCCTCCCTGGTTTCTCTGTGCGCGACGTCTAGCTAAGTGACAGAGCTTCCTCAGCTTGGCAATTTTGTCGCTCCACCAGTATACCGGCTTTTGATTGTTATTGTATCTCGTCCTGCGCATAGTTGCGTCGCCTGGTGCCTTTGCCGCACTCCAGACGCTCTTAAAGACGTCAGTATCAAATTCCTTTTCACGCTAACTACGTTTTCGAGAGGTATTTCTCTGAAACAGTTCCCTTTCTTGGGACAACGAAACATCAGCGATTATAGCCATATGGTCGCTATTTGTGTAAATATCTGATACCTTCCACTTAATAAGTCTGCTAAGCGTGTCGTTCGCAAACATTAGGTCTATTATAGAACCTTTATTACCCTTTTGAAACGCATTGTTTAGAATCGTGAGGTTTGTTTGACTCAAAAATTCTAGAATGAGGCGACCACGGTGATTTGTAATTCTGCTACCCCAAGCAGTAGACCATGCGATAAAATCACCCGCTATTATTATTGGCGATTTGTTTCTGGTCTCTAGAGACAACTCCAGGAGAAAATCTTCAAATTCTCTAATTGTTGCGCTAGGACGAGCAAATCAGCTTACTAAATATATACCTTGTAACTTCGCCCATGTAAAGCCATTATGAGCTTCTTTGGAGCGGGATGAGAAAGCTTGTCCTTTGCAGGCCCATATTGCTGTCTTGCCACTTTTATCTTTACACCAAGAGCTTTCCGAACGCTGTCTATATGGCCCGCTTAGTAAGGCGACATCTATGTTCTCTTCTTGAACTGTTTGTTTTAGCAGATCTTGTGCTGCAGCGCATTGATTAAGGTTTAACTGTAACAACCTCATTTTTTCATTGTTTTCATCATTTTCACGTACTTCGGACATGTCGTACTTAAGACGGAGTGCTGTCTTTTGCAAAGCATACAGCTTGGGGCATTTTTGCACACTTTTGCTACATGCCCTGCAGCTCCGCAGCGTGTACAGAGGCCTGACCGATCAGTCTGACTGACACATTTGTGTGCTATGTGACCCAGTTGAAAGTACCTAAAACCTCGGGTAATGGGTGAGTATTCTCTAAGACGACAGATAGACCACCCTATCTTCACTTTGCCCAATTTTAGTGCAACTTTAGCTATTTGTGTGCCACTTCGGGTTTTCCTCATATTTTTGACGCTTGATTTCTCCAGGTTTTAGAACCCACACTCTTTTTTTAGTGCCTCGCAGATTTCTTCCGGTGTTGTAATTTCGTCCAAGTCCTTACACACTATTGTAACGTTATGGGTTTTTGGCTGTATCAGCGCCATTTCACCCACCGCTCCTTCTAAGACGGTTTTAAATGACTCGGCTCTCTTGTCTGCCTGATTTTTCAACTTGATGAGTAGGTCTCCTTTCATCGTCTTCCGTATGTAAGTCACGTTTGATCCCAACTCTTCAAGACCGCTGACACTTTTTATCTTACGAAGAATATCAGCATAAAACGCACCCTCTTTTTTGGTTATAATGATGGCGTCCGGTTTCATTCTAATTTTCTTCTGAATCGGTTTCTTCTTTTTCACAACGCCCACCCATTTTTCACCTGTGCCATGTTGACCCGTAATATTTTCCTGTATTACTTTTGTGGTCTCACTGGTCATTTGTTGCACCTTCTCGGTAGCTTTTTTCGGTTTTTTCGTTGGGGGTAGGTCTCCCGATACTTCACGCAGCCGCTTTGGGGTATTCATTTCTTTAAAAATGTGAGATAGCTGGGTTGCTTTCTCAACCATAATTTGCTTCTCCGGTTTCTCGGCTTTTTTATATAAGCTCATTATCGTACTCAGTAAATCGCGCATAGCTTGATTTACGTGCCTTTGACCAGCCATCATATTTTCCAACTCTTTAATTCTACAACCCACCTTGTTAAAATGGTCGGAAGTATTATTTTTTTTAGTGAATTCTCTTTACTTCTGCTTACTCGGTCAGCAGTTTCATCACTAATTGTTGATCCAGCTGCAGTGGATTCTTCATTTCCGCCGTTAGGAGGCGTTCTCAAAATTTTAGAATTCGTCCGGAAAGGATTCTCGGGTGTACGCCCCATACTATTCTCAGAGGCCATACCTCAGTGAGAAAATAGTCTGTCAATCAGTATGTTCAAACCTTACCGCTAAAACTTTACTTATATTTTCAATGGTTGGCAACGCCTAACCCAAAAGCAAAACGAAAAAAGGGAGAAAACGAAAACGGAGAACAGCTGATTTATCAAAACAAAACAGCAGATTAAAAAAAAATGTTTGCACGTTTTGATGTGATTTGCTGTTAGTAGGGGAAATGAAAAAAATTAAAACTAAAAAATTTGCAAATTTGCCACGAAAAAGGTCAGGTATGTACGAATAAATTTTTGTTTAAAATAAATTGTACTTATCTATTTCTCTAGGCTTATTATCCACTTGAATCCTCCGGACTTCCGGTAAGTGCTAAGACAAAATCCAGCGTGCTGTCACTGTGAAAACTGGGATTATTCCGTGAACAATCCAGGAGCGCAAAAAAAAACACTTCCACTTCACTCAACACTATCACTATCAACAGCTTTACTTGTATGTATGAATGTATGTTTGCTTGTAACTTTTTTAAGTGGTACTGAAACCTAGAATATTTGAGCGACACTGTAGGAAGGCGATAGTAAGTTTAAGCAGTTCACAAAAAAGATGCACTTAAAAGTATGCAACATCTATATAAAACTAGTTTTGGTGACTTTTCAATAGCATACTGAGTTGGGCGTCGACCGTTCATAAGATGCAAGGTTATACAGTAGAACATGCAGTAATTTATCTGGGCTCTCGACTGTTTGCTGCTGGACAAGCTTATGTAACACTTAGTCGTTGAAGATCTTTGGACGGTATTCGAATTGAAGAACTAGACTGTTCAAAGTTGACAGGTAAAACCCCATGTAACAGTGAAGCTTTAGAAGAAATGATTCGATTAAGAAGTAATAATTCGTAAAGTCGTCAATAGAACTTGGTCGCAAATAATGTAACAATTAGTCAATGAAAGGTTACGAGTAGATATTAAATGTCCCATTTTAACAAATTTGGGGTTTCTCACATCAAACTAAAAAATTAAAAATAAATATAGTTTAAAAAAACTAAAACACACGTTTTTAAAGCATATCAAACTAAAAAGTGAAAAATAGTTCTTTGTATAAACTAACAATAATAATGAAGGAAATATTCCTGCATTATTGTGAGAAAAGCGTGGGGTGATTTGTGACATATTTTTCATATATCGAGCATGCCACGCTTTTCTCACAATAATGCAGGAATTTTTCTTTCATTATTATTGTTAGTTTATACAAAGAATTATTTCTCACTTTTTAGTTTGATATGCTTTAAAAGCGTGTTTTTTATTTTTTTTCAACTATATTTATTATATATTAAATTACATATATACATATGTGCCTCTCTCTACATGAAAGAATGTAGACACACTTACATACATATGTATATACAAGCATACGTCACACAATCTGCTTATGCTATACCCTGTCAGCATTGGGTCAATTAGATATGAAACTTATTTAAAAAAAAAAATTGAAAATAAATAAAAGATCCGGAAGATATTAACAGTACCACAAATTATAAAAACAAATATATAATTTATTCAAAACAAAAAAAAAGCCGCTTAACATAAATAAAAAATACATATGTATACATATTCATATATACATACATATGTACATATTTACATATTCATTGGTTCTTTGGCAAACAAAAACAAGCAGGATTGCGTACAAAATGCTCTCTTCAACGAGCTCTCAATCGCACAAAACCGATTATTAGGGTGTACCTAAATATAAAATATTTGGACATCAAACATTTTAATATATAAAAAGCGCGGTTTTTAATTGTAATTAACTATTCACACATATACAACGATACAATCCAAAAAAACCTCTTTTAAAAATTTTAACAACATTTCAATATACAATATAACAAAAATGGTTAATAACGAAGAAAATCAAAATACACCTGCAAGAGCTACACGCTCAAAACAGGTTGTTAAATTCATTTCACAAAGTGACAGTTTTTTAAGATACTGCTCTAGATTTGCATCTTCACCGAATCACGAAAACTCGGAATCGTTATTAGAAATACAAAGTCAATATCTTAAAAAATTTTGGACTCGCCTCCAAGTGGCTCATGACGCCATTGTAGATTCTGACGATTCAGATCAACCACAAAATTTTATATTATCTGCTTACGCCGTCTACGAAAACTGCTTAGACCAGTACGAAGAAACAAAAGCTATGATCTCAGATCAACTAAAGCTAATTAAAGCAATTGCACCTATTCCCCACAGTAGAGCAGAGCTGCCACAAATAGACAGTCAAAAGGCAAGTTCAGGCATCAATCTTGAGGTGCCCGCATGTGACACAGGAACATTTTATGGAGGTTATGAAGAATGGCCGTTTACATCAACCATCCAGAACTATCAAAAGCACAAAAATTATCACCTCCGATACAAGACAAAAGGTCAAGCAGGCGTCATAGTAAAACAGTTCGCATTAAATGACGACAATTTCAATATGGCTTGGGAAGTTTTGAAATCAAGATACGAAAATGAACGAATATTGGTCGATAAGCAAATAGCGATTTTAATGAACTTGCCAAAAATTCCAAGGGAAACCAGTGAAGAGTTTATCAAACTTCAATCCACTGTTTCCAACTGTTTGTCGATTTTAGCGACCCAAAACATCCCCACCAACAATTGGACCCTATACTGGTTAATATGTATATGCACAGCAGCTTTAACAGAAAAGTCGTTATTATTGTAGGAACAATCGCTATCATCACGAAAAAAGTGCCCAACGTGGCAACAAATGAGAGATTCTCTCAGTACCCAGTACGAAATCGCAGAAAGGGTACACAAAAAATAAATACAAGTAAACCAAAAGGTATTCAGCAAGATTTTAATAGAAGCCCCATACAAGTCCCAAGCCAGTAACAAAAACAATTTAAACAAGAACTTTCACAAAACACAATCGTTCATATGTGAACAACGAAAACATACGTCATGCGAATTATGTAAAAGAAGGCATAAACTTAAATCTTGCGAGAGGTTTAAAAACTTAAAAGTTAACGAACGAAACAATTTTGTCAGGTCAAAAAGACTTTGCACAAATTGTCTGTCACATACGCATACATACAAAAATTGCAAAAGCAAATTTAATTGCTTACATTGTCACAAAAGACACCATTCAATGCTTCATTACAGCAGATATCCCCTCTTATACCAAAAAAGCGCTTACACCAAAGGAACCAGCTTAGAAAAGCAAATCCCGAAATCCACAATTCTAAAAATTGCCAAGAGAGACCATATTGCTCAAAGGCACAAAAAGCTCGAAAGCTGCAAAGCGAAATACAAAGTGGACTAATTACAGAACCAATTACCACCATGACAACTCAAGTTGAGAGAGAACCAAATCAATAACCTTATTCACAATTAAGGAAATTTCAAGACATAGGGAAACTTCCCCCAATATTAAATAAAACTCTAGAAGATCAGTATTGTTAAGGCTTCTCTAAAGCCACAACTACTCGATCAAATAATGGCCGGTACGTCGTACGACTACCACTCAAGCCACCACTTTCCAATACTCCACAAATTGGTATAAAACACAAAATCAGAGTTTCCTCTGGCAGTCTCTACACATACAACTTTTCGGCCCCGCAGGATGGCTTTCGCCAAAAATGATACAAAATCCTGATTCAAAAAATCTTGAGCTACATATATGACTCACTACTACTTGCCAAATTAATGTATACGCACTTAAACACAATACGTAACAAAATTGTCCCAAAGGGATAGAATCAGCATTCTCATAAAATATTGCTTAATAAGTAGTTTCCTAAATTCTAAAATAGAATAAATAATATATAAAAATAAAACTAACAAAGCAGAGATCGCTCTTATCGTCCCTACATAAGCGCTCCTCATAAGGGGAGTTGGTGAGAATCTGTTGTAAAACTTCAACATCCCACTTAAAAAATTATAATTTTAATGAAGCCGTTCGCAATTACCGGCCACACTCGCAAGATCCCTTTAATTCCACAGCTCAAACCTCAAGGTCTCAAGGTCAAAGTCTTTGTGGCTATCCTGCCGCAAAACCGGGTAGCTTTGCACCTCAGAAATAAGCATTTCAATGTTAAATTTGTCCATTCTTTCTGATCGTCGCTCAACAGTCAACTGAAAATTAGAACATGTTTTAATTGTTAAGCGATGTCGCTCAGTCGCAGAGAAATCGCTCAGTCGCTCATCGCTTACTGCGTGGCCACTTCAATGGTATTTCATGCGTGGCCGCGCACTAAGGAGCATACACTCTGGTCAGATCTGAGTTAGACCTGGCATCGCAGGATGGACAACAGGAAAGCAGACACAATTCGTTCTATGAAATTCGTTCGATACACTGCGCACATTAATATCCGTTTTTCGACACCCGTCCCGCGCGATACAGTTTGAACATCGATGCAGCGATCTGGCGCGCTATCTACATACATCTTCAACATTCGCTGCCTAAATAATCTAAACATACTTTTAAGAAACAATATAGAATATTTGTAAAAAGTTAAATACTTCTTTAATAAATTATTTGGTCACTATACACTTCAGTGCTATGGTATTTTTATTTAAAAATGTGCGTGATTACCATTTTATCAATTTAATGATTACAACAGTACAAATTGAGATACATACATATGTGTTAGTATGAACAATACTAATAAATAAATAAACAAATATGTACCATTTTGGTAGACCACTTTTTGCCATTTTTCCGCTGGAGACATTATTCCATCAGTGTAAATCGAAACTTCCAGAACGTAAACGAGAGAACCATTGTTGCGCTTCATGACCTGATTGGTAGCTTGCGTGGCATTCATCTCTTTTTTATACAAAAATTTCAATATATAACGAACTTCTTCATTATATTCGCTCATTTTGAACAGCTTTAACTTTTTTCAACTTCCTGAATTTAATTTAATGAAGCCCAAAATCTTTTTCGACTATTCAATTTTATAGTCCGAAAGGATTCTCTCTGAATTTCAATTGTATATTTCAAACATTGATCGATATTTTCGGTCAAAAGTGAACTCTCGGTATTTTATATATATTTTTTTCTAAACGACAAATATATGTCGAAAATATTGTGTAAAAATTTTGAGTCAATTATAGCCAAACTAACGGAGTTACAGCGTTTTAAACGACCGGCTGTGATACTTGACTTCAAATCAATTTTCCCGAAAACGTTATTTTTGAAGTTCATTAACATTAAACTTATTAGAGGGTCCACGCCCACTTTTTCAAAATTTTTGGCCCACAGTGTCCCTTGCTACTGCGATTCCTTGTACCAAAATACCGTTTTATATATTAGTTTAGTGCTTCGTTATGGCACTTTATAAATTTTCCTTTAATGGCGATTTGTGGGTGTGGCAGTGGTCCGAAGCTTGCGGACGGACATAAAGTCACCCGGATTTCAACTTTTATCGTCAGTCTGGGGTTGAATGGTTACATCCGTGCAGGGATCGGCAAACATACGAAAGAAAATTCCGTGATACGTCAATCGTATACGGTGACTGGCATTATTACATTCGATAGCAAACGGAATTCACGATAGTTTTTAAGATAAACATTTTTTTGGATCGTATTTTTAGGTCACAATAGATGTGAAACTGTCAAAACTGTTGCAAATTTTCAATAAATTAGCAAAAGCTAATTGAATACTAAAATGGATCCGACTTTGTTTTTTATTTGAGCTCTAATGAAAATGATGCAGATGAAAAAATAGTGCGGAGGTAGCTACAAAATTTTATTTGTAGATGTATCGTTGAACGAAGCATTGAAATCTTAAAAAGACGGTGGAGAATTTTTGGATATAGCAAGAAAAGAAGGCTTCATTCCACAAAAGTGGCATGATTTGCTAACGTTTGTGCGGCATTAGATTTCCATAAAATTTAAAACAAGTTATGACCCTGAAAATTGCGATTCTGATCATACACAAGAAATGGACACCAGGGTAATGAACTGCCTAATCATAATCGGAATCAAGAAAAGATAAAAAATATTTGAAAATGTATTTGTCTTTAACTTTGTAAATAATTTTTTTTAATGTAAACTGCAATACACAAATTTTGTTCATATAAATTATTATTATTTTTTAATTCCATTCATTGGTTTCTTGTCTTTGCTCTTTATTACAAAAAATTATTAAAAAATATGAAGTTCAAAAAAGTTTACTCACATTTTATAAATGTGTCTATTACGATTGGCATTTTTCATTACGATCACGTTTGTCATACGTTCGCTTAATTTTAGGTGATACATACAACTCTTATGTGAATAAAACTATTATGACCTATAGCAACAGGTTGCAAGAGTATAAAAAATATAAATACTATGTAAACAAATAAAAAACAAAAATTAAAGTACCTAAAAGGTATTGAAGTTTCCATTAGAATAATTCTGTAGATCTATTGCTTTGAATTATTCTTGCCGAAGTAGAACTTTTTGCAGATTTTATTTTAGAAATCACCGACCAGTACATATGCAAATTGGATAAATCTTGCTTTTGTTAGATTAGCAACAAAGTTACGAGAAAAGCGCAAAAAAGGATAGTATAATATACGTACCACTAAAAAACAGCAGAACAGTAGAGTTATTCATATTGTTGATTGACTTATATAGAATTTCCATCGCTTTCCATGACAATTTATACTTTGATATCGATGCAAGTTCCACTTTTCATGTTTTGTTATTTCATCTTATTCTTGTTATTTTCATCTTAACAAATTTGGTAAACTAAACTTACTTATGTATACATTTCAAACACTTTCTTTGATCCTATACATAGAAATAATATCGAAAATATTGTATTAAATGCACCCAGTGCTGCATACAGGTGCTCCTCAGTAGGGGAGATATCCCATCGATTTCCTTTTAAGTCGGGAGAACATAACTATGTGGGATGTTAGATCTGCGATGAATTGGTTTGAATGTCCACTAACCGTGCGATTCTATACTGTGATACAGTCTCAAGTCTCTATGAGATTTTAAGTTAGACTTGGGACGATTTTGCTATTCTGTAAGCGACAGTCACAAAATCTTTTACAATTCAATATTCAGAGATGATTTTACACTTGAATGAAAATAAAAATGTCGATAAATAATATTAAATTTTGTCAAAGTCTAGTCAAAAAACATAATTATCAGTAAAAATAAAAATATATGTTGACTTTGCTTCATAATATTTACGAAATTTATGTATAATTTATTTTTTTTTAACTTTTTCGTGTTTGAGTTGCTTACAAAATATAAAACAACGACAATCGATTAATATCTATGATGATCTCTATTCAGTATATTCAAAATGGCAGACAAGAGCTCTTTTTAGTTTTGTGACTTGCTAACTATCAGGTCTCAAATTTGAGGTAATATTTTGAGACTAACGCTAGAGACTGTTTAGTGAATAGTAACTGGTCACAAATTGAGATTTTACCTCAAAATGTCTCAAATAGAGACTAGAGACTGGTTACAGAATCCCGCTATAATTTTCATTTTACAAGCCATAGCGTGCCTTATTATTTCGACATTAGAGACCGCCCTACATCTGCATAAAATAAGTCCATTTTGGTTCTATGATTCTCAAAGGAGACTCGGGACTTGTTCAATCGTACCATGTTTTTCGGAAAACTGAACTGGTGGTTGGGGACTAGTTTTCGTTCAGAATTAACAGGTTCCAATTTTTGAGGAAAAACGTTGACACATTATTGGACGCAAGGTGCAGTAAATTTATGTTGTGGTATGATTATACTCTTGCTTGATAATCATTTTGACTTGCGCTACTTTCCATTGGGGAGGAAAAAAACCGAGCTGTTTAAATAGTTTAAGTGGCGTGCAAATGTACTAGTGCCGGTCTCTTCGGCTATTTTTTGGCTTTCCAAAGGGAGTATTCAGTAACAGCTGTTTCTCACAAGACTTTTGAGGCGGCCCTGTTGTTGGCAGTTTCGTGTTTGTTTTTTAAGTACGTCTTTAAGTTGTTTTGTAAAAATATTTAAGGCTATTTTGCCGGCTGCGTGTTGAGTTTGTTGCCATTTTTTCCACTCTCGGCGTTTTTAATTTAGCGATGAACTGGCGATAAAATTTGGACTTGCCATCTCATGTTCACAGCGGATGTCGAGTTCTATGCAGCTTATTGGATTGGACACAGCTATTGAAGTGTTCGACAACTACAATAATATCTTTGCTTGTTTTCAGAGGTAGCCTTAACAGAATTCTTGAAAAAACTGAGTTTCGAAAGTGACTGCAATCAGTTTTCTTGCAGGGTAAACGGCTTAGAGAGTCAGTCACACATTTATCTATAGGGATTAACACGGGAGAGTAATCGAAAGATAATTCATAGCATATACTACAAAGCCTGAATAGGCTGAAGGAGATTTCACTTTGTTATAGCTCTATAGAATTGTCTTTCAATGGGGGGTAATGAGGCGGGACCCCGGTATGTGTATTTCGCATTGTAGCCGCCTACTGGTATAAATTATATAAATACCTAGGGATGAAAACAACTTAGTAAAGTGAGTTTCAGATATTAAGAGAGCCCTTGAATAGGGTTTTAACTTTCAATGTGTGTTTTGAAAGGCCGTTTACGTTCCATAAGATAATATTCATTAATTTAACGAGCTTATATTTTTAGAAGTGAAAGTGACGAGTAAATTCATAATTAATGAGATTTGTTGCATAACTTGTTTAAGTAGTGTGATCATCTCATTCATCTTGAGGGTGCAGAGACACTACCACTTAGAGAAGGAATTGATGCATTGCTACTTGCTGTGTGTATGACGTTTCTAATTACTTGTGAGTACTAAATTGAATTTGGGCTTGTTTTGATGACTGCGGGACAGTACTTGCCGTTGGCTGTTGCTGGGAGAAGGGGATGGGGATATCTTCTTTTCTTCTTCGAATTGAGAACTTAAATTTCTGTATGTTTTTATATACCATACAGCCGTTATAGTTTGTAGGATGATTTCCATCGCATAGGATGCACTTAACGTAGTCTGTCTTGGTTTTACGTGCACATTCTATACATATAGATCTTCTGTGGCAAAAGGCTCTTGTATGATGTGACACTAATTTACTCGAAATTCAAGCAATTTTATATTTACATACATATACTGTATATAATATAACTCATACACTGCCAGACACAAGATTTGTTAAAAAAACGAAAATCATGATGTGTAGTATATGGGAGTTTGGGGTAGTATGGATTAGATTTAATATATTTTCCCAGTACTACATACTATTAACATGTCTCTTACTAAAACACCAATCATATAGAGTAAAGTCAGCCCGATGTCCGAAAATCCTAATATTAGAAAGATAGGGCGTAAGTCAAGTTTTCGCTCAAATTTACGTACCTATTTTTTCCCGGAAGTTCAATTATCTTTATATTAGATATATGGGTGCTAAAGGAACATACAATCAAACCATTGTCGGAGAAGTACTATCCCTGAGTTCCAATTATATATCTCAGATATTGAACGATATTTTTGAACAAAAGTCAGCTATAGGGACTGCGGTCCAAATATTCGGAACTTAGAGGTTTGAACAGTTTTTGTTTGTTCAAATCCACAAATTTTGGTTATAAGGTGGCATACACTTAAATTCATCATTCGTGCAAAGTCAAATCCCTTTATATTAATTGCTTATTGATTTGTGTACTGGAAAATAAAAGAATTAAGTGGAATTTAAAATTGTGCTATATATAAGAAGTAGGCGTAAAAAAAAAAAAAAAAAAAATCTCAAAAACTATGGGTCTGAGGACCGTATATGTGTATACATTTTTTAATGCTGTGGACCTCCTCTATCCATCCGTACCATCAAATCGCGGCGCCGGAAAAATCGTAATATTGCCTATAAATTTACTAAATTTAGCTTTTGCATTCAATAAAATGAACCCTAATGTGTTTTTTATACAATTTCAAAAAGCATCATCAAAGTGCCATAAGGTTCAGGATTCGCGATAAAGGTAGTCCCATGGCTTTACCTGAAGCAGCGTTAGAAAATTTTTAATTATACCAACCATTCCAGACTCAGGAAGCGGTTTAGACTGACCAAAGACACATTTACTTTCATCCTATCGGAAATAAAATTTAACGAGCATTTATCAACCGCAGTATTTAAAAATTCAAAAAATTGCAGATATTTTGTAAATGAAAACAATAATACAGAAATAGATACGGGAAATGAAAATCCATTAAATTAAATCAAAACAGGAACTTGGAATTAACATATCGTACATATTCGGGTTTATTTCTGAACGTTTCTGTTTAAAATGTTAAGCTCATGAGTTTTAACCTGCAATTCCACAGTTTTTATTTGCATATGTATCTGCTTTATGTACCTCTTCTTTTATTTGCAGCGATTTCTCCTTTAAAGCAATTAGTTTCTCAAGATTTTTACTTCTACTGCAACATCTATTCCCGTAGCCTGGAGGAGTTACTCTCTGCTACAGTTAAAAACTTTTCCTCGTACGGACCAGTCCTTTGTTTTGAGGCTTTGTTGAATGATTTTTTTTTTTATATTGTGCTTTTGATCAGCAAATACCTATATTTGTATTTTATTATTATTTTAATCATCTGTTATTTTATTTATTTAATTAATATTATTTACTTGTATTGATCTTACTTTTCGCCAAAATTCAGCATCTTTCATCGGTGGCCCGGCAGCTTTAAGTTTTAGCGTCAACGCATCCAATAGTTTATTTGATGCAACCTTGCCTTGTTCACAATTAAGCAATATATTATTTGCTAAGTTCTGATGCTGTAGTATAAAATCACTCATCACATTTTTTTGACGCACATTTATTTTGTATACATTTGTCCTTAAATCATTAGTTATAATTATAATACATGTTAAATAAACTCAATAAAAGAAAAATAACTTATATTTTACCTCCGATTATTTTTAACTGATATATTCAAATCTTTTAAATTTTTTTAATTTGTACGATAACGTTTCTCAAATAGCTAACGAGTAAGATTTCGATTCAGGTGAATACGGGGAGTGGTTAATGGTTAAAATTAGATTCTTGGTCAAATCGGTCACAAGTGTTGTTGGATTCTGAGCAATTTTTGGTCTTCAGTCAATTTGTTCGGAACAAACCGTGCACACAACTTTCGTAAGCCCAAATGTTCGGTCAAAATGCGACAAATAGATGTTTTGGAGATGTTCAATTCCATTTCCATGAATTTCAATGATGATTTCGGCTAATTTTTGATGAATTCACGCACAGTTTCGATGGAATTTCCAGTGATCACGCATTTGAATTGGGCCACATGTTGATCGTCATTTATGTCCTCACGACCACTTTGAAAACGTTGAAACCACTCGTGCACTCTGCTACTACCTATCTCGTAGCAGAGTGCACGAGTGGTTTCAACATCGCCATAAAGTTGTTTCATCAATTGAAACGTAAAAGTTTTACCAATTTTAAAATAAAATTTAATGTTGGCTCTTTGTACGAAGCTCATTTTCGCACCGATAACCGATAAATAACTTCACTTCCAATTTATGAAAAGTCATGAAATTCTCACTGGACAATCGATAAAGATAGCAGATTCAAACGCACCAGTCGACATATAGATGGCGCCATCAGGGAATGCTAGAATCGCTATTTACTTTCGAACGCACCTTGTACATAACCGACAGATGAAACATTGTACACGTGTACAACAGATGGGAGTAATCGGCAATTTTCCGCAAAGTAAGCGAATAAAATGGTAGCGAAGGATATCTATGACATTCAATAAATTCAATTTTAAAAAATATTCTTAGCTTCGCTCCATAAATGGTTTAATATACATATCTTCGTAACCGCTGAAGTTCAAAAAAACTTGCTGAAAGAAAGTATTTTTATTCCACATTCACACATTGTGAAAATGGGTAAAATCAACCCATAACCACTCCCTATATAACGTAATATTGAAACCAGCTAAAAGTGCGATAACTCACTGTAAGAAAAAGTAATCAACCAACCAACCGGTATAGCATTTAAGGCCTTTATAGAAGAAAGTTGACGTCACAGAAACGTTATCCTTATATACATATATTATACATATATGCCCTTGTGCTAAGATGAATAAAATTGTGTCAATACTTCTCTCAGTGACCATATATCTTGCAAATATTTTCAAACTTCCGGTTAACTTGTACCACATCTATCGGTCAATATGTAAATGAAATTCAGAAAGAATCTATTTTTCAAAACCGTTTATCCTCTTGCTTAATATGGATGAAATCAGGGCAATAGTCCCCATATACATACATATGTACATATATATATATATATGGATTTGAAGCATGCGCTTGACTTTTTACATATGTACATATATATTGATCAATCCATGTGGTTTCTTAATGAACTTCAGAAAGTCTATATTTCTGGCAATCATATATTTTAATATAAAAACTGTATAAAATCGGTTAAAAAATTTCCATTGCTCGCATATACCTTATACATATAAGAAAATTGTATTCAGAATTTCAAAGTTGGGTTTGGAATTATACCAATAACCGATTTATGTCAAATAAAATGATATCATAGTAAAAAACCGACCCACGACTTTCCCCAGCTCCAATATATCTTAAGAGTTTTATTAGTTCAGAATGAAATTTGGGACTTCTCGTCCTTTGCTCAATGTATTCTTCGTATACCCATATATAAAATTTAGCCCCTGCAATTGAGTTTATTTTTCATATACTATATCTTGTTTGAGTTATGAGGTCGATCTTAATATTAATATTTCGGAGATGTAACATTTAGTAATGAAACCAAATTTGATTGAAATCCATTCAGTTCCTTCGATAAAGTATTTTGAATTCTGGTTTTTTTAATATAAAGTTTTGCACCAGCTGAAAAGTATTTACCTCTTCGAATTCAATCATGTGTACAAGGTGTGTTCAAAAAGTATTGCGAATCGTAACTGACAGTTTTCTTCGATTGCAGCGGCGTGGTGCATCATGAGTTCTTGCCACAGGGAAGAACGGTCAATAAGGAATATTACCTGCAAGTTATGCGCAATTTGCGCGAAGCAATTCGCTAGAAACGCCCGGATTTGTGGAAGAACAAAAATTGGCCTTTGCACCACGATAACGCCCCTGCTCACACACATCGTTGCTTGTGCGCGACTTTTTGGCCAAAAACAACACACTAATCATGCCGCAGCCATCGTATTCCCCAGATCTGGCCCCCTGTGACTTTTTCTTGTTCCCTAAACTGAAGAGGCCCATGACGGCATCGAAGGAGGAGCTGAAGAAGATAAAAAAAAAAAAAATGATTTTTTGAAGTGCTTCGAAGATTGGAATAACCGTTGGAACAAGTGTATAATATCTCATGGGGATTACTTTGAAGGGAACAAAATAGCTATTCATTAATAAATAAATAATTTTTGAAAAAACACAAAATTCGCTATACTTTTTGAACACACCTCGTAAATATTGTTTTATTCATAAAACACCCTTTTGCCTCCCGGACTTAAAAATATTAAACGATATTAATAAAACGGTATTAATTCGGAGAGATAAATATTGAAATGTCGTGTTAACAAGTGTTCCAATTAAAAAAGTAAACCGCATACAAAATCTATAAAATAAAATATGGGATGAGAATTGAACGATTACAGAGTAGGGCCCGAATCGCGGCAGTCGTGAGCGAGCAAGTAATCGTATCGAGTGAAATTTCTGTCGAGTGTGCGGATCGTTGCACTCGATACGAAAAGAATAGAAATTTTATGATATTACTTCCCTGGTGTAGCTCTAAATGAAATTTTCGAATAACATAAAATACGAATCAAAACAAAAGGAAAAAGTTTTTGGATTAGAATTGAACGGAAATATTCAAATTTATTATATGTATATTAATATATAAATTTACTAAATTTAGTTTTTGCAGGCAAAAAAAATTAACTCTAAGCATATAATCAAAACAATATGAGAAATGACTGGCTTTTGGGTAATATATGCACTTATACAGCTACAAAATATATTTACAGATATATTTACGTATTTTCTCAATTAACAGGAGATTCCGGATATCCTTTGGAACCATGGTGTTTGACACCATTTAGAAACCACTAACTTGGCTCGTGCCAAGCGCGCTGTATTGCTGAATGAACCATTGGTATGTATACTGAAAGACCGGTGGAAAATTCTCAGTAATGATACAAGAAATCGGTATGGTAATACAATTTAAAAATTCGACATATTGAAGATATTTTGTGAACGAAAACAGTGATACAGAAATAGATACGGAAAATGAGACTCAATTAACTAAAATTGGCCATAAAATTAGCGATTATATTTTGTTGTCTTTAGATAATAATTGAACTAAACGTTCCAACAACATTTGAATTCATATTTTGCTTTAATAAATATATTTTCAATAAAAACAGGAACTTGGAATTAACATATCGTATATATTGGTGTTTATTTCTGAATTTTTCTCTTTAAAATATTAAGCTCATAAGTTTTAATCTGCAAATCCACAGTTTTTTTTGCATGTGTGCTTTTTCCGCCTCTTATTTCATTTGCAGCGATTTCTCCTTTAAAGTAATTGCTTTCTCAATATTTTTATTGATTTGGGCTTGCGTTGCTTCATATGCGCGTAAATTGGATTTCAAAAAAGAAAGCTTTTCACTTTCGACATGAGGCTTCTTCTTCTTCCACGCTATTAATAATCATCTCTACCAACTCATTTAAACCTTCTTCTGGCACTACATTTCCAAAAGATTTAACTATTGTCAACCCTTCTTCTGCACCTATTTTTGTATTTTATTATTATTTTAATCATCTATTATTTTATTTATTTAATTGATATTATTTATTTATCTTACTTTTCTCCAAGATTTGGCATTTTTCATCGGTAGCCCGACAGCGTTATGTGATGCACTTATTGCAATGCCAATGCATCCCATAACTTATTTGCTGCAACTTTGCCTTCCCCACAATTAGGGAAATAAAATAAATCCTGATGCTGTAGCATAAAATCACTCATCAAATTTTTTTACCCATATTTATTCATTAAAAAAAATAACTCAAATTTTGTCTCCGATTATTTTTTAACTGATATATTAATTTTTTTTTTAATTTGTACTATAACGTCCCGCCCAACCGACGCGAGGGGCGCAATCCGCGATCGAGCGGAATTAGCTGAGTCATAAAAGGCAAGTTTTAAGCGTTGCGATCTTAAGCTGCTCAGCTACAGAAACAAAAATTTCAACAGCCAAAATTAAGAATTAAATTAAAGTTTATAATTTTTAACTGTTACTTGTAAAGAGTAGATAATATAAGTTTTTTAATGGTAAAGAGTGTGTCTGTTAGATCAAATGTAGTGGAATGAGAATTGAAATCATGACAAATATGGCGGAATGGTTCTTTTAACTTAAAATTTGTTCTAGAAAATTTTAAAAGTAAGGGTCTAAACTGCCTGGTAGAGCGAGCGGGAACATTAATATTAATATCAGAGAAGAGAGATGGGCTACTGACTGACCCATTCATGAGTTTTACAAGAAATATTATACCAAGCATCTGCCTACGACTAGCGAGTGTCGGGAGATTTATAAGTTTTAAGCGGTTAGTGTAAGGGGGAAGATTTAAACTGGAATCCCAATGCAAATGATTTAAGGCAAAAAGTAAAAATTGTTTTTGAACGGATTCTAACTTATCTGAATGGACTTGGTAGCCAAACCACAGAAGCGTACCACAGAAGCGTACTCTAATATAGGCCTCACCAGAGATGTAAAAAGAATTTTTGTGGTAAGTGGATCTCTCAATTCTTTAGACCAACGTTTAACAAAACTAAGAGCGCCCTTAGCTTTAACAACCGTGGAAGATGCGTGAAGATTAAAATTGAGTTTGGGGTCCATAGTTACTCCCAGATCAACAAAACTGCATACTTGTTCCAATCTAAAGTTTTGTATTGCGTTTGAAGTAGGATCTACAGATCTACGTGAAAAGCACATCGTTTTACCTTTTTGTCAGGTTCAATGGCATGTCATTTCTATCACACCAAGAAACTAGGTTGTTTAAGTCTATTTGCAACTGTCATCTTTCGCTGTTTGAAGTATACGTTTTAAAAAGTTTTACATCGTCAGCACATAATAAAACTTTTGAGAACTTAACAACAGATGATATGTCGTCAATAAATAACAAGAACAGAATTGGACCAAGATGGCTACCTTGTGGAACGCCTGAAGGAACATTGATTATGTCAGAAAAATGATCGTTAAATATGACTTGTTGAATTCTATTACTAAGATACCCATTTTAGAAATATTGGTTGAAAACCAAGAAGATCCAGTTTATTCAAAAGAATTGAATGGTTTACTTTATCAAAAGCTTTACTAAAATCTGTGTATATAACATCAGTATTTAAAGACCGTTGATACATGTGATACAAATTCAAGCAAATTAGTTATTGTATATTTCCCTTTACGAAAACCGTGCTGAGAACAAGAAATTAGTGGAGAGATCCGGAAGGTTATGTCATCTGTTATAATTGCTTCAAAAAGTTTAGGTATTGCAGACAACTTTGCTATTCCCTTATAGTTTTCAATAGATGACCTAAATCCACTCTTATGCAAAGGAATTATTAATGACTTTTTCCATATGGATGGAAATAAGCCTTGCATAAGAGACGAATTAAATAGTTCTGTTAGGGGTTGGTATATATACTTGGCACATTTCTTAAGAATTATGATTGTTCTAACATATTTAACTGACATAAGACGTCTGTTTCGGAAATGGTAGGTGCATCAATGACAGAAATCGGACATAACTTGTGCTGATGCGGAACATTTTTTGGAGATTTTGGAGAGTAATTGGACTTGAAGAATTCAGCGAACATATTAGCAATGGTGTGATTGTCACTAGACATATAGTACTAGACTTATATTTCATAGCGGACGGAAAATTAGAAATTCTGCGTTTAGAGATGACGAAATCATAGAATAATTTTGGATTACGTAGAATATTATTTTTTACTTTGTTTATATAATTATTATAACATATTTTGTTAAGTTCAGCAAATTGTCGACGCAATTTAGAATATTTTGAATAGTCAGCAACTAAACCAGTTTTTTTAGAGAATAACTGTACGGGCCCATCAAGGAGGAGACGTCACAAAAAAAGGAATCACGGACCAAAGGGGTTCAAAAATTTCTACAAAAAATTAAACAATAGAATTAAGATTCAAAAATATGTAAGTAGAGTGCAAAAAATATAGTATGTTGAATTGCTCTAATAAAAAAGTAGCTAAAAAAGAAAACTTGTGTTAAATATAACTGTAAATCTTTGTACGAGTTTTTGAGAAATAAATTTTGCTCAGGCCAGCTTATTGGTATCGGTTTTACTTCAAGCTCATGAGTGATCAGGACCTGAACAAAATATTTGAGAGCCTTAACGGAATAGAAGTTAGTAAAAGACAGTGCAACAATAGGGATAATACAGAAAATTGGTGGACAGAATATAGAGTGGCAGACGAAAGACCAGAAACGGCGCTGGAACCAGACCAATTAAGGGCATTAGTGGAAAGTGCAGTTTGTAGTGCACTTGCCACTCAAAGAGAAAATTTCGAACAAAAGCTTACAAGTATTAATCAACGACTAAATGACGTTAAAATCGACACACCGAACATAGAAACATATAGGGAAACAGAAATTGCACTCGGGATTAGATGTGAGGAGCCACTCGATATTGTAAAGTCCTTACCGGACTTCGACGGTAAGCAGGAGAATTATGTATCGTGGCGGCAGACGGCACACACCGCCTACAAAGTTTTTGAAGGCTATGAGGGTAGCAGCAAACATTATCAGGCTGTTGCCATCATTAGGAATAAAGTTAAAGGCCCGGCCGACATGGTTCTGGCCTCATTTAATACCGTTCTAAATTTTAAGGCCATAATTAATCGACTCGATTTTAGTTATTCCGACAAACGACCAAGTTACTTGATCGAACAGGAGATGTCAACTCTCCGCCAAGGAAGTTTGTCACTACTACAATATTACGACGAGGTAGAGAAAAAGTTAACCCTTTAAACTAACAAAACGATAATGACTTACGAAAAATCAATTGCTGCATCACTAAACGAAAAATACAGAATGGATGCATTACGCGTATTTATTTCAGGGACTAAGAAACCCCTTAGTGATGTGTTATTCTCAGCCCGGCCTAAAGATCTACCTTCGGCTCTAGCGTTAGCACCGGAGGTGGAATCTAACCATGAGCGATACCAGTTCGCAAGCACATATGCCAGGAGCCTGGAAGACAAAGCCCAAAGGCTAAATATAGAGCAATCTAGGCAAAAAGGTACAAGTAGTAGATATCAGACAAATGACACGTATCTTGCGAAAAATCCCCATTTTAACAGAACGCGGGACTTCAACAGCAGGACTCCGCCGAAACTAGATCCAGTACAGCCAATGGACGTTGATACCTCGCAACGCTTCAGAGAACCTACAGCATAACAGAAAAATAGTGGATACTCACTCTCGATATCCTAATAATCAAAATCAAAAATACGGACAGACAGTGAAGAGACCAAGTAATGGTTATGCAAAATTCACAGGGACAAAACAACAACGGATTAACTACCTGCCAAACGTAAATTTTACTTCTAATCAAGAAGATACAACGTATCATGAGGTAGCAGTTAAATTTTTTAGACAGGACTCCTTGCTACCGTTCATTGAAAGAACAATTGCAGGGAGAAAACTAAAATTATTGATTGATACGGGGCATCAAAGAACTATATAAAGCCTCTAAAAGTGTTTAAGCACATAGCACCTGTCCAAAATTCTTTCTTGGTAAAGTCAATCCATGGCTTTACTCACATTAAAGAAAAATGCACGGT
Organism: Bactrocera zonata; assembly: GCA_037783105.1. Classification (NCBI taxonomy): domain Eukaryota; kingdom Metazoa; phylum Arthropoda; class Insecta; order Diptera; family Tephritidae; genus Bactrocera; species Bactrocera zonata. The sequence continues at coordinate 22,952 of JBAWJQ010002112.1, forward strand.
AAACCTTTTCGACACAAACAGTACCTTTTTTATGCTTTTATGGATTTGCCAACGCAAACAAACGCAACAATAGATCTAAAATCAAAAAAAAATAATAACTAATAATGGCTCAGAAGAAATAAAGTTTTTAAAGTGTGCAAATGTGAATTTCACACGAGTAGAGGACATAGAAGTGCCCGAGGTTGTAAGGGGCAAATTTCAGAAAATGGTGAAAAATTTATTACGAGTTTTTTCTGATCCTAATGAGGCCCTACCATTTAACACAAATATTGTCGCCACTATTCGCACCGAAAGTGACGACCCGGTGTATTCTAAGCTATACCCTTATCCAATGGGTGTAGCGGAATTCGTGAATACTGAAATTCGCGATTTACTAAAAAATGGTATTATCCGACCGTCTAGGTCACCATACAACAACCCAATATGGGTTGTAGATAAAAAAGGAATGGACGAACAAGGCAATGTGAAGAAACGTCTTGTAATAGACTTCAGAAAATTAAACGAAAAAACCATCGATGACAAATATCCCATCCCCAATGTAACCGTAATACTATCAAATCTAGGAAAGGCCAAGTATTTCACAACACTCGACCTGAAATCGGGCTTCCACCAAATAACTCTCGCAGAATCCGATAGGGAAAAGACCGCTTTCTCGGTAGGCAACGGAAAATACGAATTCTGCAGGCTTCCTTTTGGTTTGAAGAATGCGCCCAGCACTTTTCAAAGAGCTATCGACGACGTATTGAGAGACCAAATAGGAAAGTCCTGTTACGTTTACGTCGATGACGTTATTATCTTTTCAGAAACCGAAGAAAAACATGTCGAGCATATCGAGTGGGTGTTAAAGAGGTTACATGAAGCTAATATGAGAATTTCACGCGAGAAATCACAATTTTTTAAGGAAAGCGTTGAATACTTAGGCTTTGTTGTGTCTAAGGGAGGCACTAAAACGAGCCGCAGCAAAGTAGATGCTATACATAACTATGAGAAACCCGCCACTCTTTTCAATGTCAGACCCTTTCTAGGTTTAGCAAGCTACTATCGTTGCTTTATTAAGGACTTTGCGGCAATAGCAAAGCCTTTAACAGATATTTTGAAAGGAGAAAACGGCAAGGTTAGTGTCACACAATCGAAAAAGATTAAAGTGGAATTAGACGAAAAACAATCACTTGCTTTTAACAAATTGAAGGAAGTCCTTACATCGGAGGATGTTATGTTACTCTACCCAGACTTCAGGAAGCCATTTGATCTAACGACAGACGCTTCATCTTTGGGTATAGGGGCAGTACTGTCACAAGACAATAGGCCAATCACCTTTATTTCAAGGACTTTGAAAGATCGTGAGCAAAACTTCGCAACTAACGAACGCGAGTTACTTGCCATAGTCTGGGCCCTAAAAAGCCTTAGTATCTATCTCTATGGCGTTAAAAATTTAAACATTTTTACAGACCATCAGCCACTTACGTTTGCGGTTTCAGATCGAAACCCAAATGCCAAAATTAAACGCTGGAAAGCGTTTATCGACGAGCACAACGCTAAAATTTTTTACAAACCGGGCAAGGAAAATCATGTTGCTGACGCGCTATCACGACAGAACATCCACGCTCTAGAGGAGGATGCCCAATCAGATTTGGCTACAGTCCACAGCGAAATGTCACTATCCTATACGATAGAAGGAACTGAGAAACCATTAAATTGCTACCGAAACCAAATCGTTTTAGAAGAAGCAGACATGACTTTAAGACGGAATTTCATATACATTGGCAATAAAACTCGTCATATAATTCAATTTACAAATAGGAAGCACCTTATTGAGGAGATAAAAATAGCTGTAAACCCAAATGTGGTAAATGCCATACATTGCGATCTACCAACATTGGCCAGCATACAACATGAATTGGTAAGGAGTTTTCCGTCAACAAAGTTTTGGCACTGCAAAAACATGGTGTCTGATATTGTCAACAAAAACGAGCAGAGGGAGATTGTTGTTGCTGAGCACAATCGAGCTCACAGAACAGCCCAGGAGAATATTAAACAAATCCTCTGTGATTACTATTTCCCAAAGATGACAAATTTGGCGAATGAAATTGTCGCGAATTGTAGGATCTGTGGTAAGGCCAAATACGACAGACACCCACGTAAGCAGGAACATGGTATAACTCCAATCCCCTCCTATACCGGGGAAATGTTGCACATTGATATCTTTTCGACAGATAACAGGTACTTTCTTACCTGTCTGGACAAATTCTCAAAATTTGAGGTGGTTCAGCCTTTACCTTCTCGAACAATTGTGGATGTAAAGGTCCCAATCATTCAGTTAATGAATATATTTCCAAACACAAAAACAATTTATTGTGATAATGAAGCTTCTCTAAATTCTGAAACGATAACCACATTGTTGGGGAATAGTTTTGGTGTAGACATCGTAAACGCACCACCCTTTCATAGCACCTCGAACGGGGAGGTTGAACGCCTCCATAGCACACTTTTGGAGATAGCCAGATGTTTGAAACTCGACAGAAAAATTAACGAGACGACAGACCTCATATTAATGGCAATAACTAAATACAATCGAACGATTCACTCGGTGACCAATATGCAACCAATCGAAATACTTCACGCCAACCCACCCGAATTGAGGAATGAGATAACCATGAAAATAATGAAGGCTCAACATGCACAAATGGATAGGAATAACCCCTCCAGACGGAATAGAGTATTCGACGTGGGGGAAAGAGTATTGGTAAAGACTAACAGACGACTCGGAAATAAATTATCCCCTTTATATGTTGAGGAGAAAGTTGAAGCAGACTTGGGAACCACGGTTCTCATAAAAGGGAGGGTGGTCCACAAGGATAACCTAAAGTAAAGGAAAATTCTTAGCATATTTTAGAATTCTTTAAATAGCATAGGGTAAATTATTTAAGCTTCTTTCACACTATCTTTCAGGATACTGATTGCGATACTCCTTATTCAAACGACGACGGCAAAATTGACCGACTATTCGACTTCCGACTACATACCGATTCAGGATGGTGACGCGACGATTTGGGAGGAATTTGGCTTTCTAAGGCATACAACTAATCTTACAGTATACAAGGGAATAGTTGAGGAAACCAAAGGCTTAACAACGCAATTCCCTCTATCCCATATGAGAATGTTACTCGATGCAGACATTGCACATATAAAGGTGCTTCTGACAACACTGGACATCCATCACAGGCAGGCTAGGAGCATTAACATTTTGGGTACTGCCCTAAAGGTTATCGCAGGTACGCCTGACTTTGACGATTTCGAAAACTTAAAGTTCCGACAACAGGAACTCGTAGACTCAGAGCGACATCAGGTAGAAATAAACACAAGGATACAAGAAAAGATAAATGAACTGACGGAAACGGTTAACCATATCATTAAAAACTCAAAAGCTGGACAGATCGACACTGGTAACTTGTATGAAATGTTGCTTGCAAGAAATAGGATCATTATTAATGAAATTGAAACTTTAATTTCAACTACTACACTTGCAAAGATAGGGATAATAAATCCCATGTTGTTAAACTCAAATGATATAAAAAACATTATTGAAATGCACTTTACAAACACAACTATCACTGATTTAATGGAGGTATCATATATTATGGTTCTCTTCTACATTTTATTATCAAATATCCCAAGCCAGTACTAGTCTGTAAGAAAATTATTATTTTTCCTGTCCAACACAACGGAACAATCCTGCACCTTGGGAATGACAACAATGTTGCCGATTGTCATAATCAAATTTTGGCGATTGGAAATTGCAGCGCAACGCTCACATCAACGTTTTGCAAAAAATTACAACATCCAACGTGAGCGCAGCAGCTTCATTCTGGTAATGTTGGCCACTGCAGCACTCGCCCTAGCCACCTTGAACCAATTATGGTGGTCGATGATGGCATAATCATCATTAACGATAATACCGCTTTAGTCAAGACTACCGCAGACACCGAGAAGACCATAAAGGGAACTTATTTACTTTCCTTCGAAAATGAGATTCAAATTAATGGATCCTACTTCAAAAACGTAAACGGCATGTTTAAAAAATTACCAGGATCAGCAACGACGGCGCTCCTCAATATCACCAGCCACCAAGAGATTTTGAGTCTTCCATACCTTCACAAGATAAGTATGGAAAACCTGCGTTTTATCGGGAAAATCGAAGGGAGGACTGTGATAGGACCAACGATATCAGGTCTCACTAGCATTGTCATACTAATTTCCTGTTACGGTCTAATTAAACTATACCGAGAGCGAAAAAGAAGACGCAAATCCCAGAATCTTCAGAACGTCATAAACAATCTTAAGAAGTCCGTGGACGGCCTTCATTTAGAAGGGGAGGAGTTAACATAAGCTGCCCTTTGTCAACAATAAAGTCCGCGCGTGGCCTGAGTCAGCGAAGCCACACTGTCACGCTGGCAGCTAGCAGTTAACATAAGCAGCACTTTGTCAACAACAAAGTCCGCGCGAATTCACATTCCCACGCTGACGGGTAAGGCACAGCGGTAGCGGCAAACTGCCAACGCAAGCGTCGGTGTCGTATCCGCTGCAATAACTCTACAACTACTACTAACAACGAATTGCGGGACACAACAACTAAGACAAGGTGCAGGGACTTATTTAAGACATTAGCTTTAGAATGTAAGTTTCAGTTTGTAACAGAGAACTCATCAGACAGCATGATCTGATTAATAAAGCGATAATAATAAAGAAACAAGACGGTTATTCGTAATTTGTATATTTATCGAATGAGAATTCAAAAGTGCAGATTCGATAGCGAACGATCCGAAAACAACAAAAATACGATTCGGGCCCAGGTTAAGACATTTATATAAGTACTAAAAATTCAGTATGTTCATTCGTTAAAATATTATAAGATAACAGAGGAATATGGAATAGGAATGTGTATTCGACCATTCCAAATTCCTGCCGACAAGCTTTCATAAGAATTGACATCAGGTATTATTCAAGGTGTTCATAATGTTGTTCTTTATATTATTGTAAATTATGTTTTATTAAAATTGTGTAAATATGGTTTTAAATCCTAAGGCCCAGCTCTATAGAAAACAGATTAAAACATATTCAAGGAGCCATATACATATATATATGTATGTATATAAAATCGCTGTTAATATCAATCAATTAATGTTTAATTATATGTACACATGTACCTATACGGATATAAGTAGAGTACCAAGTGTACAAAAACCAGCCATATACATACACATGTGTATATATGTAAATATTTTAAATACAAGTATATAAACAATTGGACGGAAATCATCACTCCACGGTTACGGACTTCGCCAAATTACGAGGACAATCAACATCACAGCCACGCAGCACGGCAATATGGTATGAAAGCAATTGCATCGGGATGACCGTTAGAATACCTTGGAGACAGTCTACTGTGCGCGGTATCTCCAGAGAACGAGATGAATAAGACTTTGTTTCTTCATCGCCTTCCTCGCAGATAATTATTGGGCAGCCCTTACGTGATGTTACTTGTTGTAGGGCATTGATACATTTGATATAAACTGGATCTCGCAAAACAATCATCATAACTGGCATGCGATCATCAATGAGTGCCAATGGGCCATGCTTAAGTTCTCCCGCCATGATACCCTCACTATGCATATATGTCAACTCTTTTACTTTCTGCAATAGATAAGTGTCATAGTGACCATGTATAAATCTTTATCCTTGAATACACTATTTTTTAAACTTTTGTTTTGGACTCCATTAAGAGTATTTCAAATAGAAAATAGCTTCACTTACCAGTGCTCCTTCCAGACAAGTAGCAAAGTTATAGCCGCGGCCCATAATAAGTAAGGATTTATGTTGGAAGAGATCTTTGGCTAACTCTTGAACCTGACTATCAAGTTTTAAGACCTGTCTAATACGATCTGGGAGCTCGTATAATGCCTGTATGATTTCCAATCGACGTTGCTGCAACGAAAGGCGATCTTCAGACATAACAAGAGCGAACATCACTAATGAAATGAATTGTGAAGTATAAGCCTTGGTTGAGGCAACACCAATTTCAGGTCCAGCATTAATGTGAACGCCACAGTGAGATTCACGACATATACTACTTCCGACTGTATTAGTTATACCGACAATGAGAGCACCTCGTTGTTTACAGTATCTCAAGGCCATCAGAGAGTCGGCAGTCTCACCCGACTGCGAAATAAAGAAACAGACGTCATCACGGAATATGGGTGTATTGCGATCGAGGAAATCGGACGCCAGTTCAACCATAACAGGCAATTCCGTGAGCTCTTCGAGTAATTGTCGAGTGGCTACGGCGCTGTGATATGATGTGCCGCAACCAATCAACATTAGCCGACGACAACGTTTAATTTCTGGTATGAAGTCTTTAATACCTCCCAGTACTACAGATTTGGAATCAAAACGTACGCGCCCACGCATGGTGTTGACCACTGATTCGGGCTGCTCGAAAATCTCTTTCAACATGAAATAATCGTAGTTGCCCTTCATGATCTGTTGGATTTCCATTTTTAATGTTGTAATTTCACGAGCATGTGGATCATCTAGACACTTCTTCAGGCGGTGGATGCTCAGTGTTCCATCGCGAACAGCGGCGACATCATCATCCTAAATAATACAAATTTTTACATTTCTCATGCACACAAGTATGTATATGTTACATTCGTTACACTTTTACCTCTAAATAAATTACTCGATTCGTGTGTTCAATGACAGCTGAAGCATCCGATGCGAAGAAGTACTCAACCTCCTTTTCCTCCAAGGGCATAAATTCGGATGTACTTTCTGTGCGTGGCAACACTGCCAATTCACGAGTTTGTCCATGTGGACGATGTTCTTTTTGATTAGGTTGTACGTTATCAAAGGAAAAGCGGAAGCACAAGCAAATGGTTGCAATTTAGCGTTGGCGTTAAAACGTATTTACATGTATGAATTATTGAGTGCTTAAAGGGTGCAGCAAATATACTTAGTTTTGCCATAAATTCTGTTGCAAAGGATACAATACATATAACGAGGAAAAATTGGCAGAAAAAAGTCCTTTCTACGCCTATTTACAATGGAATAAGGAACTACAGATATTATTGCGGTGATTGCTTTATATAAGAAAAAATCGCAAGTGAAAAAAGGAAGTGGTCGTCCTCATGTGGTTTAAACAACTCAGCTGTAACTGTAAAAAAAAGAGCAGTCTCTTCAGTGACACGCGGGCAACGGCCTTAAAAGTATCATTTTTACAGATGAAAAATGTTTCAATGTCGAGTAGTTTTTAATAAGCAAAACGACAAAATCCGTTCAAAAAGATCCATAGGCGCAAAAAAAAATTATTTCGAGGGTTCAACGTCTGTAATGGTTTGGTTGGGAGTCACCTGTTAACGCATTATACCTCTTCACTCCTGTGAGTAAAAGGTTAAAACAGGGATAAGCATGTACCAGCCGGAAGGTTTAAAAAACGTGGTAAATCAGTTAAGCAATACACTCGTCGATGTAGAACATTGGATCTTCCAATAAGGATCTACAAAGAATTGGAAGAGTGTCTAAAAATCTTTCGTTCAAGCAGAAACTGTGCACGCAATTTGAGCGCTTGTGTGAAAACGAAAGGTGACCACTTCGAGTAAAATTGTGAACATCGCTCAATTAATACTTGCCTTAATTCATCAAAATAAGTTGATTAGAAATGTATTATAGTTTCTTTTACATAATAACATAAAATTGTAACAGAACTTATGGCAGGGCTTAGTGAAAGATCACAAATTAAATCAAAATATACTTTAGGGTGGACCAGACGGACCATACGTTTTTGTGTAGGATTGTGTTGAATAAAACGTAATGCAAATGCCAATTTTTGCTTACCAATTATAAAGAATTATAAATATCTTAAAACCATACTCTGACATAACCAAGAATTCTATGCATTAATGATGACACATAAGCTCATACTGTCTGCAATAACTGCTACAGTCTGGGATGAGGTTGTGATTGATCACAAAGAAACATGTGAATTCTAATTTTTATACAAGCAAGTCCTATGATGATATAATTGTACCCTTTCATACAGGACCGCCTTAAACTACGGTGTAATAGATCATAAGCACTGTCACAAATTTGTTGAGGCGGCAAACGTTAGCTATGCCTTCTGGTTCGACGAAGGTAAGACTGATGAGATGTGTCAACCTACGCATTGCTAAGGTTAGACAATGGAGTAGAAATATGATGACAATTTGCGTCCGACAAAATTTTTAGCCTCACCGCATTAATGACTTTTGGACAGTGTTCAGTAAGAACCCCTTCGACAAGATGAACTTGCGGTAAGTTGTCCAATTCCGTGTTCTACTTTAGGCCAAAGCGTCGACCAGCGCCTGCTAAGCGTCCTCGACGACCATTGGTCTAGTGCTAGAACGTTAGACACCAATAGAGATCCAACATGGTTTCATTCCGATATGAGTGGCTTAAGAGTGCCCCTTTACTTGAACGAATTAAATACTATTGCATTTCACAATTTCGCTTTAAGGTAAATAAAGGTAGTAAATCGCGAACTTTTCCATTAAAATCAAGTTAGCTGACATTACTAAGATTTGAAAAAAAAAATTTACCCATATGCATATGTATGTATATATTCTCTAACTACGTCAAACTTTTTTAATTGATTTTTAAATTCGTATAAGTTTTCTCAGTTTCCGCAGACTTTTTAGGTTAATGCCCTAAACTATATTACACTTTTTGAATCATCGTTGATGTTTAATAATTTTATGATATAAAGTTGGAGAATTGAGAGGTGCATAAATTCGAATGATTTTGTAATGTTGTTGCGGCCTTAACCAATGGAAGTTACTAAGAAATTGAATACTATGATTGCGTATGTATGTAAATGAAATGCATAAATATTTTTGCTTCTAAATATTTTAGATGGTTTTACCTTTCGCCTTGGGTGCTTCTTTGTCTTTAGTGATTTCCGACAGGATTCGGAGAGTTTTCGGAGTGTTCCAGGTTTGCACATTTTTCGAGAGTTAAAAATAAAAGTACAAAAGTTAGTTTACAAATTGCAAATGGAGACTGAATTTAAAAACTAGAAATGTAATGATACAGTGACTATTAACCCTTTAAATACTATAATATGTTGTATACATATGTACATATGTAGGTGTTGAAACAATAAATTGTAACTTTTTTACTTATAAAAGGTTACTTATAAAAGTCTACAGTTTAAATGATTTACTATTTGTTATATAATAATAATGTTTATTACAAATAATTATCAACAAAGTAATATAGCATACATATATAATCTGCATTAGGGTTATTTCTTGTATTAAGAGATACTCTTACAAGTATATTGTTTTTAACCGTAGTATATTATAGAAGCTATTGAACCATTCCCAAGTAAGCAACCAATTTGATATACTTATGCATGTCTGTATGAGTAAGTTTAGAAATTTCGGTATTAAGTAATAAGAGGTACCTTTTTCACAAGTTTGCGGTGACTTTTCGTCTGTTTGAAGCGAATAGAGTAGAAAACGATAGGCAAGTATTAGGATTGGGTAGCGGTTTCAAGGTTCAGATGATTTTTTTGTAACATGTACAAATTGTGCACATGGATTCCACAAATTTATGAAATGTCGGTGGATAGAGTACATAAAAGAGAGGTTATTGAGAAATAAATTACATTAAAGTTTTACAGTATATTTAGTATTAAAAACCTACAAATGTAAACAAACAAGTTCTATGTACATCATTACAACATATATATAATATTAATAAATACAAAATATAACTTACTTCCTACCTTAGATAAAAATGTATATACATTCATATGTATAGTCAATATTTATGATGTAAACATTAGTATTAGCAGAAAAATTGCGATCAACAAATTCTTGAGAAAATAGAAAAATATTTCCGATTTAAGAAAAAATTATTCTTAAAAAACGAAACAATTTTTTCAATAATACCGATTTCTACTTTATTAGTGTTTTAATTTTTATAAACTATTTTTATATTTTAAAGGACAAAATGACAAAATTCTGTCTAAAATGAAAATACAAGGATATACTGCTAGTGATAACTTAAGAATATAAAAATAATACATAGTTGTTTATAAAAAAACTGACACATGGACCCTACTTAAATTCAAGACGTTACTAAAGTGTTATTGATGTTGAAAGAAAGATTCTTCCATATAAAGGAGAAGCGCGATACAACTGTTTATAAACTGCTGTCAGTTTATTTTAAGAGTTGAGTAATTTAGCTTTTGTATTTCATTAAAAATTTTCTAATATGTGAACATACAAGTGATATAATTAAATTACCTTTTCCATATAAAATAGGTATATGATCAGTGGATAAGCGGGTCTTCGTTTTAATGCCAACAAGTAGTGGTGAACCACGTCTAGAAGCCACGCATTCTCCAGGGAAGTGCTTTGACTTAATTGCAATTGCAAAGGCACCCTCCTACAATAAAATAAAAATAGTTACATATGTATGTGTTATACATTTCAGACAGATAGTAGGTTCGTTTTTGATTAAATATTCAGTACTCAGCTTTAGTTAAGTGTTAGTTGGTCATATCATACCAGTTGTTGAATCACTTGCTCCACAAGTTCTCTAAACGAATATCCTGGATGCTTCTTCCACAGGTGATGTACCAGTTTAGCAATGACTTCTGTATCGGTGTCTGATTCAAAAATGTACCCACGCTTCTCCAAAAATGTTTTTACATCTTTATAATTGGTTACGATGCCATTATGAACTACTACGAAGCTATTCTCATCGTCGGATCGCTGTGGATGAGAGTTAGTTTCACATGGTACACCATGGGTAGCCCAACGCGTATGCGCTATACCGACATGTGTCATCACGGGTTCGTCATATTCTTTACCACTAAAATCTATATATTCATATCCAATTGATTTAAATAGTATTATAAGCATTTTTAGTTCTTAAATGAATCGGTTACTGAGGTAGGCTTACGTTCAGCTATGGCATCCTCTAGAACCTTTACTTTTCCGCAACGCTTCACCATTACAATATCATTGGCTTGCGGTGAATCTATAGCCACACCTGTTGAATCGTAGCCACGATATTCCAAACGTTTTAATCCATTTAGAAGCAAGTCCAAAACTTCGTGACGAGACTTGGGGGTAAGGTAATTTAGATAAGCAAATATTCCTGTTGGAACAAATTTATAAAAATTTATTATTAATTTATTACAAAGATATTCAACATAGAATTTGTAGAAGTAGGAAGGAGTGGAGTTGAGATTCTCGACAAAGTCATACCTTCAATGTAGATTAGATCGTAGGATGGAGATTTGTTCCTACTGTTAACCATAAACACCAAAAAGTGTATCATACAATCCTCATGGATCGACGACGAGCTTTGAGCTTACCACAAATTTATTGAGGTGGTTAGTATCAGACGCAGCCCCTTCGCTAGGCTCGGAAAAGGTGTGTTTACCGAAATATTTCAATCTCAATCTGGCAAAAGCCGGACAATAGAAAAGAATGTGATAAGATGTTCCACCTCGCCTTATTCCAAACAGCTTTGGTAAGGAGCACCCGACAAAATATTTAACCGCACCGCGTGTGAACCCATTGGACAGTGTTCAGTTAGAAAATAGAATTGAAGGATCTCGCATCCGCAGATACCCTTAAACTACTACAATAAATGAGCCTATAGGACTAATTCCTGAATTAAGTGTTGCAACCAACGTAAGTATGTATGTATATCTCAGTGGAAATCTGAGAAAAATTCATATACATTAGGCCGACTAGTTATTTGTATAATGAAGGTACTTTTTTCAAAAGTTAAATATCCAAAAACTCCAAAATTTTGAATTTTGAGTCGAAATAAAAAAAATACGTTTAATAGATTATTTTATGTTTTGAAATTTCTCACCACTTCGGGAGATTTTGATTTAATAGATAACTTACTCTTTAACATTTGGTTTTGAGGAAACCAGTTCATTTCGATAAATGTCAAATCATTATGACACAATGCCACAGGTGACACTGGTACGAATTAGTACCGTAAAGCAAGTCAACAAGTAAGAAGCCACGCAAGCAAAGCGCATATTAGTGCAATACTGTTGGCGAAAAACAGGTTTTTAATTTTTGTATAAATCTTGTCACCGCACACAAGGAAAATTGATTTAGTACAGTTTTGAGCAAAAATGTGGTTTGGTTATTAATTAAATTTATATTTCAGAGTTTTTACAAACTCGTTATTGAATTCTTCATAAATTTATCTTTATTCCTTAGTATTTTTGTTTACTACAAAGCTCTATTTTCAATATTTTATATATACTTTTTTATGCTATTCAACTTTAGAGTATCTTTGAAGGAAGAGGATGCTAGCAAAAATCAGATCCGCGTAAACTCGTAATTTCTTCTTTTAGTTAACAATTGGATAATACTCTAAGCGCAATTTTCATCTGACTAGATTCAAGATTAGAATCAAAGTCAGTATGGAATTTCCTAGAAAAACTAACATACTTGTATATTATATAAATACTTTAATAAAACGGCAGGTACAACTGACTTCTTAAAAACTTTTTTGGAGGTAAGGTAACGGCGGATCTGCACTAATTTTGAGACTTATTTAATCAATAAGAGTATTTATTGTTTTAAATAGTATATAATATATAGTAATAATAAACTCAGTATGCCTTTTATATCCTCTTCAAATAGTTATACAATTACCTAATAAAAAGTTGTCAGGTTATTTTGTATGGTGAATCTTAATTTCTTTTTTGTAACTTCGTCTAATGTTTTAATCGGAAAGCGATTCTTAAATTTATTTGGCTATTTACAATTATTACTTACCACACATTCTAAGTTTGGGTCACTAGTTGCACTGGTTTAACACTTCTGTAAAAAAATTAAAGAAATAATTATAAGTATTTTGTTGTTTACTATATAAGTACAGAGTATATTATGTATGTAAATAGAAATATCCAGTTTAAATAAAAAAATTCGATTGTGCTTAGACATTTTTTTCTTTTTGATGCTTTTAGGATTGTATGATTCCACCAAGGCTTTGATATCTTTTAAATTCAGTAATTCAACAGCATTACAACACAGTTTATTGTTTTGCCATCAATGTTTCAAAGATGTGCTTATGAACAATAACTGAGTGTCTCGGTTTTATCAAATTTACTTTTTTTGCTTTCTTTATGTTTTTGGAGAACCCTTTGATTGGTTTTGTATCCGCACAGGAAACAGAAGAACATACCTTATCATTTTTCAACATTTGTTTATGTTTACATGTTTTTACTAATTGAAGTGATTCCTGTTCGCGTAAAATAAAATTAAATAAAACAGTTTGCTCATTTTGATCAAATATTGTGAGTTTTGCTCTATATGAAATATATTTGCTCATTTAGATAATAATTGATTTTTTTTAATAGAACATTTGCTGTTAGTCGATATACTTGTAATTGTGCAAAGATTGTGTACGATTTTTGATTGCATATCAAAATATATGTGTTCTTTATTGTTAAAAAATATGTTTTTCCTTCGATTTGGCCTTTCTAATAAGTATACTCAAACATAAAAAAATTAATATGTGAATTTACAATATTATCCGTATCTTACCAGTAGTTTTGCTCAATTACAACTGAAGTACATAGGAAGACCAGCTGTAATGCGTTGGTATGTTTCATTTAAAGTGCTTAACAGATATTAATGTACAAAACTATTTAGTAATGATATAGGGCACATTATTTTATGGAAGATCAGAGTGATTCCGATAATATTCATTTTATTGATGGTCTCTGTACCATATAAGTGACCATAACGACACCCATGATCGATACTGGATGTGGTGTGATCAAAACTTATTTTAAGTTTTTGACAAAATTTTTATTTAATTGTCTACATTAAGTAACCTTATAAATGCTCTCCATCCGATATTATGCACTTATGCTAGCCTTCTCTCAATTGTCGAAAGATTTCTCAAACTCGACTTTTGGGCTATCGTGTGGCGTATGTACTTACATATATACTTATGTTATATCGTACATGCATCGAAATATCGTTGTTCTTGTAAAATGTAATAATGATTCTAAATAATGTGTTAATTTTCGTATTAACTATTTCGACAAATGAGCAGCTACTTAAAGAGAAAAGGAGTATGCAAACCGATATCTCAAAAAACCAAGAGAAAAAGATGTATGAAAAGATGTATCAAAACCTTTTGCGTGTATAGAGACAGACGGACATAGCAAAATCGACTCAACTCGTCATTCTAATAATTTATTGGAAAACCCGGCGTTTCTTGACATCATGATGACAATGAGGTAGCAAAAGCCGGAAGACATGAAGTTGAGATCGAAGAAGGGTAATAGTTTTGCTGGGAAAGTTTTTAACTACATATTTGTAAATATGTTGTAAAAGTAAAACTTCTTTATATTTCTAGAAATTAAAATTTGAATAATTTGTCGTTACGTACGCATATTTTTATTTTTGCTCTCTGCGTACACAAGTGGGTAAATACTGGTTGGAGTTTGGGAGTTCGCCATATTTAAAAAATGGTGTTACTGTATATATTGGTAGAGTGGTAAATATTTTTTTGGTTTTTATGAAATTTCCCCTTCAAATAGAACCCCGAACGTTTATTTATAAATACATATATTGTTTATTTGTATTATTATATCAGTTGTTTCTGTTTATTATCACATTCTATAATTTGTGCTATGTTTTTGTTATCCGTTATTATATAATGGAATATTAACAAACATAAAATATTTGGATCTTAACAATGAAATAAAATTTAATTTCGTCATTATTACTAAAGTGCGTTCACAAGTCTCTTTAGCACTGTTCTATTGCAGTCGTGGACCAAACAAATACACAAACAATTTTGAACTCCATAGGCATCGTTTTTTATCACATTAGAAACACTGTTTACGTTTACTCATTTTAAGTGGGGCGATATGGATGATAAAAAGTACTATGGGTATGTATGTATGTTTATATTAGCCAACATGATTAGCTATGAAAGGGTGGTAAATACTTGTATTTGGGCTTACTACCTGTCGCCAATAAGAATATACTGTTAATTTAATTTTTTTTTTTTTTTGAATAAAACCTCCGGAAACTTAAAGCGATATATATGTTATATATTAACTTAAGTGGCATTTTTTAATTGGACACTAAGAAAGATTAATGAGTAACAAAAGGTAAAAGGCACATTGGTTTGGCTACAATTAAAAATGTAAAAAAAGGCTTTTAGTTATTGACTACACATATGTATATACTATATACAGTAAGTATAGATGATCATGTATCTGTATGAGCCACGTTGTGGTAATAGGTTTTTATTTAACAATTACGAATGTATGTATATTGGAGAACTTGTAAATTATATGGCAATTCAAATCACGTAAGTTTCGAATTTTCGGCTACTCATGTATGTATTCACACAAGCGTGCACCTACAATATATAACATATTCA
This sequence comes from Bactrocera zonata, assembly GCA_037783105.1. NCBI lineage: Eukaryota > Metazoa > Arthropoda > Insecta > Diptera > Tephritidae > Bactrocera > Bactrocera zonata. The sequence goes on from JBAWJQ010002112.1 coordinate 38,441, forward strand.
TATGTATGTACGTAGGTATTTTCCTAGACCACAGTGCGTAATGATGTAAAATCAGTTTTTAAGAAATGCATTTTACATTTTATCTGATATTAGGATAATCAAAATGTCGACTATAAATTTTTGGTATTAATATGGAGGTATTTTCATATACATACATACATATATACAGGCGTAAATGCATATGAATTTTAAGTAAAAATATTGTTCATGCAAAATTTCGACTGCATCGACTACTGCAAGTTTAGCAAGCAATTACGGAATGTCTAAATGCTGCTGCTTTGCAATGTTGCAATATCACTTACATTGCCCCGTACGATGTACAACAGGTTCCACAACTTAGCAATTTCAAATTTACTCTTGTCTTTAACAATTATGCATATAAAGGTATCTTGGTTGGTGTTTTAATTCAAGCTTGACTTGAATACCTTATTATGCAGAAGAAACACAATAAAAAAAACAATAACAAGATTAGCCAACCGAATGAAAACAAGTTACAAACCGCTCTTTACACACCTTCGCGTTATTTAATATTCGTGGTCGAGCGTAAATCGTGTTGACGCGTTTAATGTAGACCAAATGTACCACACTTCGCCGGCAATGAGTCACAAATTTGTATTTTATCTTAAAGAAACTTAACTTGCCAACTCCGCAGTTGGGTGCAGACTAAGCTGAAACGGAAAAGTATCGCGAACATTATTCTCTGTTTTTATACTTTTACCACAGACGACGTCAGTGCTGGGCGGCTTAACGTTGGTGGAGTGAACGAAGGGCCAGCGATCGTGCTCATTTAGCCACATACTCACCTACTGGTATTATGCTGATTTCTACCGCTACGAGTATAAGTATTTATTGGTTATTGTTGCTGTTGCTGTTGCTGTTGACATGATGCTTTTTTATCTTTAATGGAGTTGATATAGTATGTGCATATATACATATATAGCTTACAGACATAAGTCTTTGATCGAGTTCGTAATAACGAAGAAATGTGTCTTGTACAGGGTGTTGTGACCAACATCACGGATTCATTGTAGTTTCAGTGGGACTTTGTACGTTAGTACTTGATATACATATACTATAGGGGTATTCAGACCGATCTTGTTAATTTGGTAGTTCGTTAGTTGATACTTCGTTAAAACACTTAACTGTGAATATAATTTTTGCTCTGCATTGTACATGAGCAGTGGGTTTACATTTTGTTTCAAAACGGCTGATTCAATTATATTAAATACTTTCTTATGAACGTTTTTTTCAGAAACTAATTTGTAGTAGACAGCAAATGTATTTTTTTGCAATGAATTAAGTTAACTTTTGAGGCAATAACGCAAACAAAACAGCTGAGTGATGTTACCACGTAACGAAAAAACTATCATGCTTGCCAGTCTGGTACTTAGTTACTCGGTAAAATGATAATCTGTTAATTTTACAAAAACAAAACCCACCTAAAAACTACCGAGTAACGACTAACGAATTAACAAAGCTAGTCTGAATACCTCTAATGTATTTGTGTATGTATGTACATTTGCATTTAGCCAAATAGCTGAGTCTATTCGTATATTCGTTCTCCACCTGGTCTTTCCAAAGGAGTGGAGGTATTTCGCTTCCTCTGCGGTGGGTACGGCGTCGAATATTTTAAAAGCTTTTCTTGTTTCGAAAGCGATATTTTCTTGTTTCGAATTTGCACCATATAGCAAGCACCAAAACCAATTAAAACAATTTCAATGACAATGCCAAAATGGTTGAAATAGAAGTTAAAAAGGAATGCTTACAGTTACTACGAAAGGTTGTACAACCAAACTGCACTGTAGAAGAAAATTTAGGCTATATTTGAAATCAATCGAAATTGGACAGAGTTATAATGAAAAAATTGATGTGCGATCATCCGGTATTAAAAGCGATCACATTCGGATTTTTTAATCATCATTCTGATACTTTTAGGATTTGTAAAAGGTACACAGTTGTGAAAAAATCGGACTCGTATTCCCTTTTACTATTATAATAAGAAAAAAATATATGTTTATTCTACTATAATAATGAACAAAACTCCTATACTGGGTTGTTATCAGAGTACTTTTCTCTTTTACAAGAATGAGACCACATATAGTATTTATAGTTCTGGAGGATGGAGTCATGTGTAGAAGTTCTTGCAAGTGAGGAAAGTTCTCTGACCGCCATTCACTTAGGAGTGGCCAGAAACGATTCTTTTACATATTACTCAAGCAGCTCACGACTTCCGGTCTTTGACTAAGTATCCTCTGGGTAGCCTAAGAACATCCCTTTGAAGGCGAGCTAAAGTGAGAAGGCGAAACATCCCATGCATAGGGTTGTGCGCTGGGTTTGGAACCCGCACGTAAAAAAAAACCCCCCCACTGAAAAGGAACAACAAGCCTCGGATGAGAGACCCCCCTTTTGATGCCGACCATGGCAAACGAATCGAGGGCATGCACCGGGAATGTCCGTTCCCTTTGTTCCCTTAATTGGGAAGGTGCCGCTGCCCAGCTGGTTGATGTCCTCGTGAAAATAAAGGCTGACATCATCGCCGTCCAAGAAATGCGTTGGAAGGGACAAGGACTGAGACAAGTAGGTCCTTGTGGCATTTATTACAGCGGCCATATAAAGGAGCGCAAGTTTGGTGTGGGATTCGTGGTGGGAGAGAGACTCCGTCGCCGAGTACTATCATTCACTCCGGTGAAAGAACGTCTAGCCACAATCCGCATCAAAGCGAGGTTCTTCAACATATCGCTGATTTACGCCCACGCCCCGACGGAAGAGAAGGACGATGTGACCAAATATGCCTTTTATGAGTGCTTGGAGCACACTTATGAGAGCTGCCCCCGCCACGATGTCAAAATCGTGATTGGCGACTTTAACGCCAGGGTGGGCAAAGAAGGTATCTTTGGCACTACGGTCGGTAAATTCAGCCTCCACGAGGAAACATCCCCAAATGGGTTGAGGCTGATCGACTTCGACGGGCCCCGAAATATGGTTATCTGTAGTACTAGATTCCGGCATGAGAAGATTCATCAAGCTATCTGGCTGTCTCCGGATCGAAAAACTACCAACCAGATATATCATGTTGTGATCTCCAGTGTTTTAGATGTGCATGCGCTCTGAGGTCCTAACCTCGGCTCGGACCACTATCTTGTTGCAGCCAAGGTTCGCACCCACCTCTGTGCAGCAAAAAACGCATGTCAACAAACACAAGGAAGGTTCGAAGTCGAGAAGCTGCAATCACAACAGACAGCCGAACCATTTTCTTCTCGGCTTGCACTCCTGCTCTCTGAGAGCACTCGTCAACAACTCGGTATAAGGGACTTGTGGGACGGCATTTCAAACTCTTTACGAACAGCTGTAACCGCAACCATTGGTTTTCGGAAAGTGCAAAAGAACAGCTCGTAAGACGAGGAGTGCCGTGTCGCAGCGGAGAGAACACGTGCGGAATGGGATAGATACCGAGAGTTGAAGAGGGAAGAGAGAAGCGAGAAGCATTTGCAGACAGTAAAAGAAAGAGGCGGAAATGCGTGAGTATGAAGAGCTTGATAAGCAGGCGGAGTAATGCTCGAAAATTTTACGAAAAAATGCGGCGGCAAACAGAAGGTTTCAAGACCGGAGCATATTCTTATAGAACCCCCAAAGGTTATCTAGTAACCGATGCCCAGAGCATACTTAAATTATTTAGGGAACACTTCTCCAGCCTGCTGAATGGCAGCGAAGGCACAACACCAGGGGAAGGCGAACCCGATTCCCCAATCGATGACGATGGAGCAAACGTTCCATTACCCGACCATGAAGAAGTTGGAATAGCAATTGCCCGCCTGAAGAACAACAAAGCGGCAGGGCCGACGGATTGCCGGCCGAGCTTTTCAAACACGGCGGCGAAGAACTGATAAGGAGCATGCATCAGCTTCTTTGTAAAATATGGTCGGATGAAAGCATGCCCAACGATTGGAATTTAAGTGTGCTATGCCCAATCCATAAAAAAGGAGACCCCACAATCTGCGCCAACTACCGTGGGATTAGCCTCCTCAACATCGCATATAAGGTTCTATCGAGCTATTGTGGGAAAGATTAAAGCACACCGTCACCAAACTGATTGGACCTTATCAGTGTGGCTTTAGACCTGGTAAATCAACAACCGACCAGATATTCACCATGCGCGAAGTCCTGGAAAAGACCCGTGAAAGGAGAATCGACACACACCACCTCTTCGTCGATTTCAAAGCTGCTTTCGACAGCACGAAAAGGCGCTGCCTTTATGCCGCGATGTCTGAATTTGGTATGCCCGCAAAACTAATACGGCTGTGTATGCTGACGTTGAGCAACACCAAAAGCTCCATCAGAATCGGGAAGGACCTCTCCGAGCCGTTCGACACCAAACGAAGTTCCAGACAAGGCGATTTTTCCAACCTGCTTCTGGAGAAAATAGTTCGAGCCGCAGAACTAAATAGAGAAGGTACCATCTTCTATAAGAATGTACAGTTGCTGGCGTATGCCGATGATATTGATATCATCAGCCTCAACACCCGCGCCGCTATTTCTGCTTTCTCCAGACTGGACAAGGAAGCAAAACGAATAGGTCTGGCAGTGAACGAGGCAAGACGAGATATCTCCTGTCATCAAACAAACAGTCATCGCACTCGCGACTTGGCACTCACGTCACTGTTGACAGTCATAACTTTGAAGTTGTAGATAATTTCGTCTATCTTGGAACCAGCGTAAACATCACCAACAATGTCAGCCTGAAAATCTAACTCAGGATAACTCTTGCCAACAAGTGCTACTTCGGACTGAGTAGGCAACTGAGAAGCAAAGTCCTCTCTCGACGAACAAAAGCCAAACTCTGTAAGTCGCTCATAATTCCCGTCCTGCTATATGGTGCAGAGGCTTGGACGATGTCAACAACGGATGAGTCGACGTTGCCAGTTTTCGAGAGAAAAATTCTGCGAAAGATTTATGTTCCTTTGCGCGTTGGCCATGGCGAATATCGCATTCGATGGAACGATGAGCTGTACGAGATATACGACGACATTGACATAGCTCAGCGAATTAAAAAACAGCGGCTACGCTGGCTAGGTCATGTTGTCCGGATGGACGAAAACACTCCAGCACTGAAAGTATTCGACGCAGTACCCGCCGGGGAAAGCAGAGGAAGAGGAAGACCTCCACTCCGTTGGAATCCAATTGTCGCCACGTAGCGAAAAGAAAAAACGCTTGGCGCGCTGTTAACTCGACTATAATCGCGTAAGCGGTGTCTTCGCCAATTAAGAAGAAGAAGTGCTTGTTATGGTATTTGACCGTTTATGAAATTTTGTTGTTGGAAAATTCGTTTCTTTGCAGAATAACTTTTATATTTCGTATTTGCTTCAAAACTGCGATCCCAATGTAATGCTAATTTTATTATCCGTTGAGTAAGAGATGAGACAGTGTTTTCTCTTTAACCTGCAAAAGTAATTATCAAGTACACCCAACTCTTTTTTTACACGGTAGATACGTTCTTCAGAAATCCGTGTAAAAAAAGAGGCGTTTCCTATAGAAAAGGGGGGGATACGTTTCAAGTCATCTGAAAACCGTGTAAGACGAAATAATGAACTATATTCACTTCGAAAAACCGTGTAAAAAATGTTGAAAACTATAAAATTTCAGATATGCATACAAATTGTATGTTCATATGGCATTTTATTGAGCATTAAAACTTAAAATACATAATTCATACAGGTGAAAAATTGCTAGATTAAGCAAAAACCAAAAGAAATCTGTTAATATAGAACTAAGAAAAGAAAAATTATACAGAAATAAGGAAAAAATATTAACATTGCTACATAGTTATTCGACGCTACTTGATAACGAGTGCAATTGTTTGAGACGAACTGCACTAAAGTCGGTGTCATCGCTGGAGATATCCATTTCAGCAATGTAACTATTATGGGGACAAAAGGTGTAGTTAAGAGTTATCGAATAAGGGGATTTCCCTATTACTACTATGTATGTTCATTTCGGCCATGGTGCTGGTGTGGTAAAAACAAACATAATTACAAGACAGTCATTTAAAAACCGTAGTAGATTAAAAAATTTTTACAAAAAAAAATTTTCTCAACCGTGTAACTTCAAATTCGTGTAAAAAAAGAGTTGGGTGTATTAGTTTTTTATTAACAATTGATTAATTTTCGATCTTCATCAAGAATCCGCTCATATGTCGGAATGGTCGATATCGGACGATTATAGCATATAGCGGCGAAACAAACTGAACGATCGGAAATAAGTGCTTGCATGTAAAACTTTTCCATTTGACGAGATATATTTAGGAAATTTGGCCTGGGCTTTCGCTGGAGTCATTATAGCATATTGTTGACATGCAAACTGACTGATCAAAGTTCTTGTAAGGAATCTTTTGTATATGTGAAAGGTATTACCTTCGGTGCATTCAAAGTTAATCATTTATCTTTGTTTTATGGGCACTTTGCATTTCTCATTTAGTATCTACATTCGACATCTTATCAGATGAATACATACATAAATATGCATGCATGTCTTTATGTCCACTTGAGTATTTATAAAATATAGTGCGTTGTTGTTTACAATGAAATTTGAAAGTTATCATACAATTTCGACGGATGAGAGACTGAACCTTGAATACCGGGATAGTTTGAAAAATAATAGGAATTGAAAGTACCGCATTCGGGTTCGCCTGAGTTGTCTTGCTCTCGCCTTCCTTTTCACCTACTTTTCATAATTGTTTTATAAACTATATAATCTTAGATTTGTAAATATGTATAAAGTATATTATAAAGGTAATATGCAGGCCTTTTACGTAATAAGAATTTCAGCATTTTGAAATACTTATTTGCTTATAAATTCAGTAAAAAATTATAACTTTAAACTTTTGACGCAAATGCAGAGCATTTTTATTCATAGACCAATATAATGCTAATGTATGAACAAGTCTGCCTATTAAACGGTGTTTGTGGCGATAAACAAGTTAACAGAAATTACTGGTCTTCTATTGACTACCGCTTTGTTCGCGGAGGTAGCCCAAAGGCTAGTTCAAGAAACCAGATATCGCAGATGAAACTAGTTTTTATTCGTATCTGAAATGCTAAAATAGCTTTATAATGTAAGCATATACAAACGAGTGGATCTATATGGGTTTATGTGTATGTGTATTATAATTGCATATCCATACATATGTATAACCAAAGCTAAAGCGATTGTTTACTGCCAGGTACATGTATTCGTACATTTAATAATATGCACGCATGTTAATTAGCTGGTTATTAATGATCTTTCTTGCTGGTGTCCGAGTAGCAAAGAAATAGATGACCTTGACTTCGATTGCTGCCAATAGAAATGGAAAGCTCTCACTAATATGCTTGGTTATGTTTAAGTTCAAATCACTAGTTATTTATACTGCTTACGGGAAATATATAAAACTTTGTAAGCTTCAAACGAATTAATTTTATAGTATTTAAATAAAATAAGGGTTACTCATGGAATAGATATCCGTTTCCGAATTAATTCGAAATAAATATAATAGAGAAATAGCGCACTTATTGATGCAAATATTTGAAGTAAATTTTTTTGATAAGTTGCATATTACAGCTGCTTAGAGAAATAACACAATTCTTGCAAGAAAGTTCTTGCTTTTAGTGTGGCATTTTAAAGCATTAATAACAAAAAATGGGTAGAGGAAAATATTGGAAAACTCCAGAAACACGGAATCGCAGAAAAGCGGTATTTATTGCTATTACACCAGTCAATTCTGAACCAAAGACAAAAATTAAATAGAATCCTCAAGACTCCTCCATGTAAGTCCACTTGCAAAGTTGGTCGAACAATTGTGAGAAAGTTCAAGGTTGATCCATTTACTTAAGTCGTCTGGCGCCATCCTGCAGGCTTGTCAAAGGACGTTTAAATGACAGTCATCTTTATGCATCGAAGAGGCACAATACGTCGCGGTGCAATCCGCGTGTAATAATCATTGCATCGAAACCGACCGAAAAAACGCTTCTAAAAGAAGTGTTTAGATTATATTTTTATGAAGCGATGAATCAAAAGTAAATGGTAAAATGTTTCTTCATTGTCTGAAATGAAAATCCTTAAGCCCAAGATACTCAAAAAAAAAGGTAAAAATTGGTGGACGTAATGTTACTGTGTGGGATGCGCTTTCGTAGTATGGACTGAGACCGTTAGTCGGAATTGTTGGTAGAAAAGATCAGTATTCCTATTTAAACATCCTAAGACACACAATGCATTCATCCTCATTTAAATCAATGGCTGTAAATTGGATATTCATGCATAATAATGAACTAAAATATGCAGCTAGGGCAGTGAAAGATTCGTTATCTATCGGAAATATTAATGAATTAGACTGGCCTGCCAAAGTCTTGATCGAGAAACTATACCTATTGAGAAACTTTGAAATGATATGATCGGTCAAAAAAAAAAAATAAAAATCAAAATTCGAATGATTTTTGGGCTGAAATTAAAAAAGCATCATATTATTAGTGTTTGTTCTTTTTTATATAATATAATATCACATTTAAAGTAAGCAAATTAAACAAATTTTACATAAAAATGGCAAAAAAACATGGTTTCAAAAAAATTTGGAAGTACGCTATTTCTCTGTGCGTAGTTGTATGTACATGGGATGAAAAGAGTTTGACCTGGCTTTCATTGGTGGGAAGTATATTGTTTCGAAATTATAAATCTATCGAATGAATTTATGAAGGTGCACTTAAAACCTATTTGCCAAACATAAACATTGGTATGATTTTGAAAAAAAATCACCAATGTCAAAATGTGTAACTTTCCTTTTTGTAGCCTTGTATTTCCTCACTGTTGTATGTATTTAATGGTCTCATGAACGTTTTATTTCAAGATTGGAATTTTTGGATTATGGTGGAAGAGAAATTATTGTGACTTCGTTTACGGACGAGTGACAATTTGTTTAAATGGCATACCGAATCTGATCCTGGAAGAGCATTTTTCATAATTTGAAGTTTTTAATTTTTCAGTGGTACAAGCAGCCCCGGCACTCTTTCAGCTTATAACCGTTACCAATGATCATCGCTCAGTAGATGCTATTGCATCAACCTTACATAGCATGACAAAAGCTTCGGTAACTTACAAATTCTCTGTACAATTGAGAGCCCTGTTTCATTCACGTTCCAAATTGAAGATGGCGGAAACTTTTGTTTCTCGTACTCTTGCTTAAGTACATAAGTTGTATAAGTTGTCATTTATATCTCGGGATTAGAGAACAAAAATAAATATTAATCATCGAAAATTGCTTTATTGTTTTTCAAAATATTTACAATAGAGATCTACATATGTATACATTTTTTATGCACTTCAGTCATTATACCTTAATCAGTACTTCGTTGATTTCTTAGCTTTTTTAGTCCGTACGAGAATTAAAACTAGTCACTCGGTGCCAAGTCAAGACTTTGCGAGGGATTACTTATTAAATCGATATTTTAAGTGCTCAAAATGCAATTCTTTCAGTCGCATTATCGTGGGGAAGAGTGGTCCGTTTTTTGATATCACTACAACTTGTTTCAAAAACTCTGTTCCTTAGTTTTCAGTTTTTGATTTGAATAACTTAAAAACATATTACATAGAAATTAATATGTAGTATTCATACATAAGTATGTACAGTACGTTATTCTGAAAATTGTTATGGTACTTTATGCCGGCTGCGAATATTTTGCATTTTGCTTTCGTAACCATTTATTTTTTTAATGTAATTAGTCGTTTAGCCGAAAAGGTGGTAAAAGTAATTTTACAAAGAAATAAAGAGGTAATTTGTATTTTTTTTTTTAGAAAAAATATTACAACTGACATGGCATAGATCAATTGGGTTCATTTAAGTTAACATGTTTTGTTTTTTTTATACTCTTTAAAGCCATGCCACGGCACATAAAGAAAATGGCATGAGAAATGTTCAGTGTGCTTTAAAAATTCAGAGATCTGAGAAAGTTATTAAAAATTATTTAAGATTGGGCAAGAATTATGGTCAGAAGAAATAACCCAAAGGTAACAAAAAAATTACAGAGTGCCAAAAAGGTCAAATTAAGGACCTGGCAACAAAACAAAAGCTTACCTCTTCACAAATTACAGCGGAACTTGATCTTCCCATTAAAAAACGTCGTGTCCAGAAAATTTTAAACACATCACAAAACGTTGTTTATAAAAAACAAGCAAAAGCTCCGTCACTGACAACAGTCCATAAGGATGCAAGGATGCAGTTCGTAAAAACGCACATGAAATGGACGTCAGAATGGAAAAATGTAGTTTTTTTCAACGAGGAAAATTCAATCTCGACGGTCTTGATCGATTAAGTTACCTTTGGCATTATTTAAAAGCAAAGAAGGAAACAAGGTTGAGCAGGCACTTTGGTGGTGGAAATGTTATGATTTGGGCAGCCTTCTCTTATTATGGAAGATCCAGAATATGCTATGTTCCAACAATTAAAAAATTAATAGCGAAATCTACCCGAACATGTTGGAATCAGAATTAATCTCATTTCTAGAGGACTGTCATCAAGAAGAACCAATTTTTCAACAGGATAACGCAGCTATCCACGTCTCGAGAAACTCCATTCACTGGTTTGAAAACAAAAATATAGAATTGATGAAATGGCCAGCACGCAGTCCAGACTTAAATCCCGTCGTGAACCTTTGATGTATTTTGCCAAGAGACGTTTATAAAAGTGGTCGCCAGTTTAGCAGTGTTTTTGAACTGAAAAACAGACAAATCGCATTTTCGATTTAATAAAATGTAATGGAGGAAAAATAAAATATTCATTATTTACTAACTTTTTTAATTTTGTCTATTTATTATTATTGAAACATTCGGCTAAACGAAATTTGCACTTGTTTATCGTAATATCAATTTTATATTAGCAAAAACACAATGAAATTCGAAAATCTTTTTTTTTTTTTGTTTAATAATAAAATATATATTGAATTAGTTGTAAAAGGTTTATTTTTGTGTTTGTACTTTAAGTGGTAGAAATTAAAAAAAAAAAATACATTCGGCTAAATGAAATGCGCGCACTGTATAAGGTAGTTAATTAATTCCTTTATATTTTAGCTTCCAACTAAATTATGTGGTTTTAATCGACATAATCGACTAGAGAGACATGTGTCTAAGAGAAAATTTCTCGCCTCCTCGTTCACATGTGCATTAATCTTTTTGTAGTGAGCATCTGCCCAACTCCTTACTTCTTCGGCGACTGTATTCACCCTTAGGTCTCAATGAATATCAGCATTTCGGCTGGATCCTTGTTTTGAAAATGTTGTATACTAATACTGCTATCATTGGCACATCCCCACCGTTGCGCACCATATGACCATACCGGCTTGATTATTTGTGTATAAAAAAGTAATTTATTATATATGCACTCAGAGAGCTGCAACGAGTGTGATTAAATCAGAACAAGCACTCGTGCCAGAAATACAATCAAATCAATTCAGTTCATCATAGACAACATTGTTGATCAATTCGAGTATCAGCTAGCGTTAACTGATTTGATGCAACATGAACAATATGTTCTTCGGCAATCACGATCAAGTAAACGGTATGGCTGGCTTCGGTTCGAATCGTATCATGTCAGCGTTGTGACGATTGTTTGAAAAGATGTGAACTGCGGGTAAATCAAATTTTCTGCTGGATTTATTTGAATGATGACTGACAAAAAATGTATCAGCTTTGAACAAGTGCGCATGTTACAAATTTTCGATGCGTAAAAAATGGAGATTCCATCGAGTACGTACATACATATATGCATACATTTATTGTATGTATGTACTCGATGAATTTATATTACATACATATATATGCATTTGAAATAAAAAAAAGTGCATGAGTAAATCAGTGTTTAGGGGATGATATACAAACCGAACGCTGTCGATCATTTTAATCATTGAAGCATGGGCATGCATCATTTCGGGTATTTTCTATTAATACGAACGTTCATAAACAAATCATGGATTAGCTGATCGCTAGTCATTCAAAGTTGTTCTCACAAACGGTTCGATTCATGTACATGCAGACATCTAGAATACTTATAGGTTGATAATTGATTATTTTGTTTGTAAAATTTAAATGAATCGATTTGCCACCGTTTAGTTTTCCAACTTATTACAGAGCTGTTTGCATGTTGCAGGTTAAGCGCCTACCTAAGTGGACTTAAGATACTTTCCTGAGGAACTCCTGCTTTAATTTCTTATAGTTTGGATAATTCATTTCCATGTTTGCCACGGAAAAATCTCACGCTGATGAACGATTCTAGAAGATCACAATACTCAATCGGAAGGCATGATTTTAGTTTTTACATAAGGCCTTCGTGTCACACCTTGTCAAACGCTTACGCAACGTCAAGGAATACAACTGAGCATACGTTTCTCTCCTCCACGGATTTTTCTATTTCGGATGTTATTCTATAAATTTGTTCTATTGTTGAATGCTTGTTTCTAAAACCGAACTGATGCGATGAAATTAACTGCTTTTCATCGATTATATATTTTAATCTTTGATAAATTCATTTTTCAAAAAGTTTTGAGATTTGTGGAAGTAGTGAAATTGGTCTATATGACGAGGCTTTCCTGGCTTAGGAACCATAACAACTTCAGCAATTTTCCAAAGGCTTGGAAAATGTGTCAGACGGATTGCTGTATTGAAAAGATAGCTGAGCTTCAGTAAACATATGTATACATTAACTTTTCGAAAGTTATATGGCTGTGTCTCGTAAAATGAGTTTCGGATATTAAAATCTCTATTTTCTCTTTTTGTAGAATAAGTTGAAGCTCTTCTTGGTGGTTTAATAGTCCATTTGAATTCCATGTCATAACTCGGCGAGCCCCATTCATGCCTTAGATTTTGTTTTATTTTTATTTCTTTCGAGGCTATCTAAACGGATCAGAGATCGATATTAAATTTTTCTTGTTTATTGAACACCTCAAGGACTTGAGACCTACTCTTCTGTCAACTTTGTGCTTTTTTCGTTCACCACGTTTGAGTTGCTTTTCAGTACTAAAGAAAAAGGGAACTTACTCGTTTGTACACGATTCTGCTTGTTGATAGTACTTTTATTACCAATGGGTGGATTATTTGGTTTACTGGGCAAATTTATGGAAAATTTTGTTTTTTCAAGGATTTGTTGTGAATGCTTTCAAGCTCCTTGGCAACAATGCAATCTCTGTAGTTTACCGAATGGCTTTCGCCACAGTTACAGCATATTGGTTTTTCTGAGTTAGGTTTTTGGCACTCGATGGTTTTCTGTTTACCACCGCATTTAACGCACTTTGATATTTTGCCGCAGAAATTCTTGGTGTGTCCAAATGCCTGGCAATTTTTACATTGTGGAATAAGTTTAGAATTCCTAATAGGCTCAATGAGAACAAAAGTTTGAAGAATGTGTTTGATTTCATATATTTTCTTTATGTATTTATTAGAATCAAAAATAGCTAAAAACATGTTTAAAGGTTCTCGTGTTTTCTACTTGAGGTTATTTACGACGTTCATAAAATTTAAATCTTGTTCTTTTAAATCAGCGATAATATCACTAATGCTACACGAATGATGTAGATTTTTAATCATAACCTTTATTGTGCGCTTTTGTTTGTCTTCAAAGGAATACCATGAAGCTCCCAATGCAGACAACATTTTTGTCACCGATCTATAGTCATCACTTAATGTAACGCTTACTTTATGAATGTCGTTATTTAATGGTTTTGGTACAAATGAACTTTTGGTATTATTTTTAATTAGGTTTATTTAGTTCTTTACAATTAGAGATATTTTAAATTATCGGTTCATACTTCGGTTTTTCATGTTTAGCTGTGTGGTTTTCACTGTTCGATGATAAAGTATTTTATTTTATGATCACTTCTGGTGAAGCTTCGGCTTTACGCTTCTTATTAAGCCTTTTGTTTTTCTTTAAAATCCAATATTTTTCCAGACCTAATTCTTCTTCATCAGTTTCATATTGTGATTGACTATAATTAGGCAAAAGTGAGCAATTATTTTCATCTTTAAGCTTTTGATTTTCACTTTTTAAATGTTCGATTATTGTTCTAGTTCTTTCAATTTTTGTTTCAACTTATCAATTTCGGAAACTAATTTTTTCGGTTGCCTTGTGGGTATTTCCTGACCCCCACCAGGGTGCGGGGTACGAAACATAATACAGCTATATTTTATATGATTATTGTATAGGCGCTTATTCGTAGGTGTTGGCAGAGAACATATATGGTATACTTACGTTCTCAGGAGAAACTTTTAGCAGGTGCAACAGCCTCACACTTTATTTCTCTCCACTTCGCTTCAGATTTGCCAAATACTAGTACTTATTATAACTTGAATGTGTAATTTAAACATTTTAGATGATTTTTCACAGATGTCCCTTTCTACTGCGATCTTCTGGGTCAAATTACAGTTCTATATGTTAATTTAGTGCTTAGTTATGGCATTTTATAGGTCTTTGTTTAATTGAGTTTTGTGGGCATAGCTGTGGTCCGACTATCTGCAATACCAACCGTCTTACGATATCTAGATAAATGTGTACCAAGTTTCACAAAGATATCTCAATTTTTACTCAAGTTACAGCTTACACTGAGAGACGGACGGACAGACAGTCACCCCGATTTGACCTCGTCTCTTCATCTTGATCATTTATGTATGGTAGGTATATATGTATAGTATAGCTATAACTAACTCGACTAGTTTTAGGTGATACAAACAACAGAAACGAACAAAACTATTACATAATGGGAACCTGTTGCAAGCCCGAACCAAATCCCGCCTCATGATTATTTTATTTTATGAGAAGATCACAAGAAAATTTAAACATTTTGAATGACACAATTGTATTAAAGTTGTGATATACATAATTTATATCACTTGGGTAAATTTGTATGAGTATTGTGTGTTTTAGGCCCTTGATATAGTTTTCAACCCAATTGGATTTTGGTTGAAATTCTTAAAGTCGGTATTATCGATATCAACTCAGTAAAATCAAATTTCGGCTGAAGTATTTTCAGACTTCAAATTTTTTGAGATTTTCTGTAAAAAATATTAAGTACTACTAAGTATAGTACTAAAATTGAGTTGATTTTATGGATATCCACTGGAAAATGAACCGAATGAATCAAACAATCAGTAAACATATATGTGCATGTATATTACATACTCACACAGGTTACAATGAAAAAAATGTCTGTTGCTATATTAAAATTAAAGAAATTTATTTCCTATTTTTATATTATTTATATACTGTGTACATAAATATTTACAAACACATTTCGTAATACTATACTAAAGCCTAAAACAAACTTAACTGATTGGTTTATATGTATAATTTTTAACATATATATATATATTATATATTATTATATACATACATTGGTTCATGTATGTATATATATGTTTATAGGTACATACATATACATATATCGTTCTGCTATTCATTAACTGATTAACCCTTCTTTTTTTATCTCTAGATTAAACTATGAGAACTTTTGACATGTTTAGTTTTGTAACAAAAAAAACTAGAATTGAGAAATGTTGTGAAATTTATTCATGGTTTTTAGGATCCAATTAATTCCTCCCGTGTTATTATTAGTATCACTTAATATTTCTTAATTTACTTACTATGTACTTACAGACATTTTATATACTGCATAACACAAATGTACATACATACATACAATACTAAATGTTTACATACAGTATTATTGAATATCTCTCATCCTTATGCATATACATATAAGTAATTAATTGTCTATAACAAATTTAAGATTTATTTATTCATGTATGCACTCTTTATACATCTTTAAAGAAATTTGCAATTATATTTAATGTGTGTATTAAGAAAGGCACTTTGTGTAAAAAATTTTAAAATTATTGAATCGGGTATGTATATGGTATAATATGCTATACGCGTCAAAGGTTAAACCATATTAAGTACGTGTTATGAATTCTAAAATTTCTTTTTTTTAAGAAGTACTGATATACAAATTAGTTGACATAGCCTCGTTTTTGAAAATGAATGAATTTAGAATAAGTACAAGATATTTTGTTAATTATGATAATATAAAATTTATTGAAATGAAATTCCTAATTTTTTCAATATAAGTAAACACTATGCAAATATACGGTTTGAAACATTTAATTAAGGCTGGATACAAAAAGATTCAATGATGTGAAGATTCCGTAGAATAATTGGCGAATTGGCACCAAATGATTGATGTTCCGTGTGAAAAATTCGTCTAAAAAGGTTTCCAAGATAGTGGCATTATGAAATTACCTTTAAAATTGCAACTAGTTATCGAACAAAACGTTGCATAATTGCCCTAATTTCGGAACATTCTAACGATGATAAATAAAATCTTCAATTTTATGCAAAAATAATGGATTTATTTTTATTGGACCTATAATACGACTACTTCAAAGACCAGACGTGACAAGTGTTCAATGTAATTTTTGTTTTTAAGAGAAGAATAATACCCGATTATATTATGTGTTACAATTTTAACAATAACCTTAGAAAAATGTTACCTAATAATACAAGTATAAAACACTTAGGTGTCCAAATCTGTAAATAAGTTTATTTTAAGAAAACCTGAATCCGATAGCAGGATTTTTTTTAGTTTTTTAACATATGTGATAAAAGAAAATTTTCCTATTCGGATTCTACTAAAAAATCTTAGAAGAATTAGTTATACTAGTTTAGGCAACTTACAATTCTTGAAATTAAGCTAGTCTATGTTTGGTACAATAAACAATTTTAATTTGAAAACTATACTGTGTAACTGTAAGCAATTTTAATTCACTAATTTTCCATGTATTGACCACGTTTATCACAACCATTAGACTACTTAAAAATGTCAAGTATGTAAATTGCGTGCCATATCAACAATTGTCAAAATTGCTTTCATTATCAATTGAGTAGATTTTGGCTGAAAAAAGTAAATGAAAAGATCATATATAGTGAATAGTCTTAGGTCAATGCTTTCACCTTTCTAATATTTTCAAACCAAATATAAATATGTACATATATTCTTGAAAAAATTTCAATTTTCAAATAAAAAAAAATTGGAAAAGTCATTGTTAATATTACTTTTGTACAGCCAAATACTAATTTACATTATCATCATTCAATTATCAACATTGCTGATGAGAATTGTTTAATTATGTCCATTTTTGCACAATTTTTTTAGGCGCATATATGTAAGTATGTAGGCATTTTTCACCTCCTGTACACTATGGCTTTGAAGTAATGAATAGCTTTAAAATTGTACTTAACAACTGAAATATCGCTAGATGATATTTTAGAAATCCAAATCTTACAAATCTATGACTACACAATTATAAGAATGCACACATTATACATATACATTATCATGTATACATATACACTCATTATTCTAATCACTTATTTATTTATGTAGGTATTGATCCCATTTATGTCTATGAGTGATACAAATATATACAATATATTAATATACAAATTATTTCTAAATTTACATGTTACACTTCAGTGTCTTCTGTCAAATGAACTACGTTCAAAAGCAAAAAGATCTCTCCGACTCTGTGTTATTGACAGCTATCTGAGCTTTGGGGTCTGATGGTGTAGTGTCCTGACTCTTCATTACGGTTGTGTCCTCGTAGTTTGAGTAAGGATTGTCATTTTTATTGTGACTCTCAATTGTTTGATGTTGTTGCTCTTTGGATGTGTTGTATGAGAGATGGGCAGTAAGTGTGGCGATTGCCTCGGCTTTATGTTGAATGGTATCAATTAAAATAGCTTTCATTCCATCACATTCCTCTGAATTTTGTCATCCATAATAGAATTGGGAGTTCACTGGAACACCAGTCGATAATGTACGTGGAGCTGTGCCATCGTAAGATAACTGTTGTTGCATTGCGGAAGGATCAGTGGTCTTGATTCGACGTAGTGTGGACGTTGTCGAATACTGACTGTTGGTTGTGGAAGTTGTCATTGGCGGCGTTTGGAGATTCGGAGGTCGCTTTAACATTCCTTCAGCATTGATGATGTAGCTCGCACGTATCGTGGGTGCAGTTGTGTACTGTCCAATTGAGGTCATTGGACCTATGGAAAAATTCATAAAAACAAGTAAGAAAGGGGTCGAGAATCTAAGCAATATTATATATACATAAACTCTATATAACTCATATATTAACGGACAAATTCGCCATAAGATTTGTTAGAAAAACGAAAATCGTTATACGTAATATATGGGAAGTTAGGATAGTATTACCCGATTTTATCTATTAACTATTATCATGCCACATACTTATTAATAAATGTTCCCTAGGTTTCATTAAGGTAGCTCACATACCATGACCAATCATATGGAGCAAGGTCAGCTGGATTTTCGAAAATCTTGGTAACAGTTATATGGGGGTTAGGACAAGTTTTTCCCCAATAGTATCTATATACTGAGTAAAACATGTTGAGCAATTTTCATTGAGATAACTCAAATATTGACCGATATATCCATCACAAAGTCACCTGGAAGTTCTAAAATCTTTATTAGGTATATGGGCGCTTAGGTAAGTATTGACCCGATTCAACCCTATTTGATACACGGAATCACTATTGTAATGAAAGTATTTTCAAAACCTTTTGCCCACAGGTATCCATTGTTACTGCGATGCCCTGTGCGAAATTATAGTTATATTAGGTTGTCAAAAAAGTCTTGCGGTATTTTTATTGAATGATTTATTGAATTTATTGAAATGGTTTATAACGGTTTGATGACTCATGCCCAGCTCTTGACCGACGCTACGGCTGCTACTATGCCGGTCTTTTTCGACCAATTCAGCAATTTTATCGGAATTTTCGACGATAGGCCTTCTGGAGCGTGGCGCATCTTCGACCACCTCTACACCAGAACGAAAACTTTGAAACTATCGTTGTGCGGTGGAAATGGAACCTATATCGGATCCATAATCCATTTTATTGGTGGCTTGAGATGCATTTTTGCCTTTATCGTAGCAGTACTATAAAACATGCCGAATTTTCTCTTTATTTTGCTCCATGTTTGCGACGCTATAACTCCCGAACGACTTAAAAGAAACGACAATCAATCAAACACGTGTTAGCGCGTGAAAAAAGGTATAGCATAGTATATCTTAACTTAGTGTTTAGTTATGGCACATTATTAGGTTTTCGGTTGATGGCGTTTTGTGGGCGTGGCAGTCACCCAAATTTCAACTTTTCTCGTCATCCTGATCATTTATATCTATCTCGCTTTGTTATAGGTGATACGGTGAATACGGTTAGTGTGTAGCAACAGGTTGCAATATGTAGTAACAGGTTGCAAGAGAATTTTTTTATACTCTACTATTAATTTGAATTTGATACACTACTGAGCTAGTAAAGGACACTTTCCCACGACAAATGAAATAGAAAATTAAATCATTTTAATCATTTTTAGTTCGCCTTCATTTCAAGACCGCTGTGCAAAAATTGTAAATAGAAACATACTCAAAAATAGATACGTCTAACAATAAGAGACCCCCATTTCAACAAAATTTCAGAACGTTACTAAAGAGGACAACTACAAGATTAACTAGAATGTTTTTAAATAGACTGAAGATTTGATTACAATATGTAGGGGCTTTAAAAAACTAGATTCATATAATTATTTTTAGTATATTAGGAGTATGTACACATAATAAAACTTACCACAATTAAGCGAATTACTGATACTACTTCCATTGCTACCAATTACAATTGTTGGTGCCAATATGCCACTGACACCCGTTTGATAGCCAATGGCGCCACTAGGAGGCACCGCTAAGTGAGCTTTTGATGTAATACCGATGATATCGGGAGATTGTCTTACTCCGCATACGCCAGGATTAGTGATTATTGTTGAGGGAGTAGATGTGCCGATAATACCCGTAGGAGGAATACTTGCTCCACCTTGTAATACAAGAGTGGATGAATTCTGCGATCTACTGGATGATCCAAGGCCATTGTATAAACCACCATTGGATCCATAGGAAATATAATTCTGAACAATAACATAAAGAATATCACGTTCAAGTAAGATTTTGATTAGAATAATGAGTTGGAATAAAAGTGATTTCATTATTATACTTCAATACAGTCAGTGAAGGAGAGAGGGGAGGGGAGGAGATATGGGAAAATACATTGCGGGGCCGGTATTCTCAGGGTGGTCTGGTGCTCCGTAACGATGTTTTGGTTATTTTTCCAACAATTCAATAAAATCATATCCAGCTCTCTGAATACAGACAAATTTGTGACCATCCTGCAATTTTTAAAAACTCACCTTATTTTGCGAAACATTCGGTACAGAAATTGTAGTTGGCATATCGATCTCGGCGTCAATCTCCGATATAGTGTCATTGAAACCATTGGGAATGGTAGTGTCAGCACACGGGTTACCTGAACCATCTATGGATGCCATCTGAGTCTCCGAACTGAGAGCTTGACTTTTTTGCATCCAAACATGAACAGACACAATAATTATGCATATAATTACACCGATTAAACCGGCGATTAGAAGATATAAATACAGTCGCTCCTGGTTATCTATATGCCGAAAAATAAAAGCAAATCATTTGCCATTAATATATATACATAGTAAAAACGAATGCGCTTATTTACATATATATGTATAGAAAATGTATACACTGTATATGGGCCATTCCATCAATTGGCGACATGGTTTTGTACCCGTGGTTCTCCGATTTTAACCAAACTTTAGAATATAATAATATAGACCAAAATAAGAATATCTGTTAACTTTTTAGTGGTCAAAGTTGCTCCATTGTTTTCTGGCGCGCAATTCAAATTGAGATCAAACAAAAAAACGACTATTTCTTTTATTTTTTAACGACCTCAAAATTGAGTGAAAAAAATTTTTAAGTTATCCAATTTTATGTAAAAAAATCTCAGAAAATATTTTCAATATCCAAAAAAAAAATTCAAAGCCCAAAAAGATAATTTTTTTTTCAAAAATACCGTTTTTTGTGCTTTTCCCCCAATTTTTTTTTTTTAAATTGACTTTTCCATTCGATTCCTCGTCCAATTTTACATAAGAATCAGTGTTCAAAAATATGGGACTCTGCTCCCATGAACAGCAAAAAAAATTCAAAGCTGACGCTTAAAATCCAAAAAAAAACGTTTTCTTTCAAAAAATCTGGTTTTTTGTGCTTTTCCATCAACTTTTTTTCAAAATTGACTTTTCCATTCTTTGTAAAATTGGACGAGGAATCGAATGGAAAAGTCAATTTAAAAAAAAAATTGGGAAAAGCACATAAAACAGTATTTTTGAAAAAAATAATCTTTTTGGGTTTTGAAAATTTTTTTGGATATTGAAAATATTTTTATCAGAAAGCTGAGATTTTTTACATAAAATTTGATAACTTAAAAATTTTTTCACTCAATTTGAGGTCGTTAAAAAGTAAAAGAAATAGTCATTTTTTGTTTGATCTCAATTTGAATTGCGCGCCAAAAAACAATGGAGCAACTTTGACCACTAAAAAGTTAACAGATATTCTTATTTTGGTCTATATTATGATATTCTAAAGTTTGGTCGAAATCGGAGAACCACGGGTACAAAACCATGTCGCCAATTGATGGAACGGCCCATATACTAATGAATTACCTTCCAGACTTAAGTCGGCACTGTGTGTCATAACCGGATTGATACTGGCGCTGTCTGGAATTTCAAGATGAAATGATATATTGCCGTTACTAAAGTTCGAAGTGGCGGGAGTTGCTGAAGCATTTGTACCGTTTGACCTAGCACCAATAGCCGTACTGTTGCTATACACCTTTGGAATTGCTTCAGATTCTTTATAGTTCAATTCATCGTCATACACCTCGTTATCTCCATCGAATTCTTCAGTCTCATCTCCTTCAACTTCCGATTCGTATCGGTCTTTTAAAACTTGCTTTGGAACTGTACCAAAAAATAACAAACACTTTATTTATTACACAGCTCCACAACAACATTTTTTGTTGCCCTCATATCTTAACAAGTTTTAATGCATTCAATTACGACCACATTCATGAAATTATTGAATGCGCCCGTATTTTTAAAATAATTGCATATATAATATTTTGATAATAAACGGGTTATTAGCAATAATAAAGTCAATTTCAATTCATAATTAGGGTATTACGCATCCTTTTCACACATATCACCACTCTCCTTACCTCTCTCCACTTCTCCTTACCGAAAATATGCGAAAAATTTTAAGTTTTTTCTAAAAGCCAAACGTGAAAATATATAGAATTTCTGTTCACATAATGTCCTATTTCTAAGGATTACTCAGAATGATGTCCGCAATTACCCAGATTCCCAAAGGATGTGAATAAGAGAGAGAACTTTCCGGCACTTTTACATTTGGTTAATAAATACGTGGGGAATTCCCATTTTACTATTTGTACGCAGACTTTTTCTACGCTGCCAAATGTCTATTTTTTGTAAATTTTTCTATAAAATATGGTGTCATTTTCATTGTTTTAAATGCTATGGGATTATGCAACAGGCTAGTAATAAAGTACTTAATGTTATTGTTCTCTAAAATTTAGTAATACTTAGAAAATAAGATACGAGCGTGTATGTACGTAGCCTATTCTAGCGAGTGTATGCATGTCTATCGGTACATTTCTGAAAACTCTCCTGTTAAATCCAAATTTGAAAATTTATAAACTTATCTGTCAAAATATGGTATGTATATAATACGTTCTTTAGTATATGTATGTATGTGGTAATATGTTATTTAAATATTATAGCAAAGTTAATAGCTTAAAAAATTGTGTAATACACACATATGTACATAGTTCCTATTTAATCAGCATTAACGACTTTAAAATTAAGTACACATCGAAGAAGCTAATTGCAGCAGTTACTAAATATATTATACTTACCACAAGTATAAACGACTTTCAGATACATTTTCGACATCGGTTGGCACGGTGACCCGAATGTGTTCGCATCTGCAGCTAAGTTACAACGGCGGCGCCCATGACAAATCTGCATAACTGTTTCAGTGGCATAAGATGCTTGGCAGGCTTAAATTTTAAATAAAAATACAGTTGCACTCAAAATAATTGTAGTCATATACCATATTATATAATTTACGGAAATTTCAAGAATAGAAACCGTGATATTCGTTTGTCGTTGAAAACATATGGCGAAAATTATCATTTTCAAAATTTGTTTTTTTTTTTTTGCGTGTTAAATACACTTTATCGGAACTATAATTTTGGATTTACGAGTATTTATTTATTTTCCGGTCTTTTGATTATTCTTCACCTCATCAAAAGAATTTTGTTGAGCAAAGATGTAGGGACTTTTTAAAATCTGAAAACTGCACTGTTATCGACAGTAACATTTTTTGACAGATAAGTTATTCATAACTGGCAATGGAGCAGTATTTTCTACGTAGGTTATATTTTATATAAAAGTTTGTATATTTTTTACAGCGCTAAAGGGTATACAAAGATATTTATCGTAATTTTGATGGATTATTTTGTATGGCAGCAACTTGTATATGCTATAGTTGTCCGGTCTGATTTCATTCATATATTTCAAAATACTTTAAATATAAAATTATTAAATCGCTCTAATAAGAGTTGTTTGAGGCTTAAGACTCTGCATATATTATATAGTAAGCGCTTTATTTATGAATTTACCTTACTATTTATTTTCAAAGAATTTTTAATAGTACAGACAAAGTTTTCTAGTTCGGTAAATAAAAAAATATGTACTTTATTCACTTGATTTTTTACAGTTTATTAAAGCTATCGTAATATGTATTTTGAACTTACTTTCTTCTCGTACTCCTTGGGGTTGTGGACACTGAATGCTTTCGTATTCGGTGCGTCCGAAACTCGCGCTATAGACCGCGATTCGTGAATAAGGATTGCACTCCAATTGAGCCATATCATTGTGACAGGCCACTTTACTACGAAATTCATCTAAACAATAGAAAGGAAAAACAAACAAAGGTACATTATTTGTCATCTCAATCTAAAACGTATGTACATACATACATATATATGACGCATTGCAGGAAAAACTTACATGGACGACATTTATAAGCCACCTCCACAATTTTACGTCGTTTGTGACAAGGATCCACATTTACGGTGCTAACCGTGTTGTTATAGTTATTTACATCAACGCCTGTGCTCAGTCTATAGAAATGTGGGGCACCGTTAAATTTGCAGTGCTTCTTTTTTTGGCAAGCCTCAACGACTGTCTGCAGCAGCGAATACTAAAAAATTAAATATGAAATAATTTACATATCAATGTTGTCTATATTTTGCATTATCTGCCAAATAATATTTCAACAAGAAAACAAACGTTAAGATCAGTTGCACCGAAGCTATAATACCTATCACAAGCGCCTCCCTCATAACGAAAAAGGGTATACGAAGATTTTTGATTTTGATCGGTCAGTTTTAATGATAGTTAAATACTGTATAAGCAGTGGTCAAATTTCAACAATTTATTCAGAGAAGCTATATATTTTATACCATATTCAGACCGACACTTAATCACACGAATGTTGAATGGATTATCCCACTAATCTTAAAAATTTATCAAGATTTCGCCACACAAAAATTACAGTTCCAAATCACTTCATTGAAATGATTTGAAACTGATCCACGCTAAGTCTCTCTGTGCGACTCTGATTTTGCGCAATCCACTTGGCAGCACTGGAAATCCGTTACATTATCACAGCTGATTTAGACACTACAAAGGGAAAAAAATAATAATCTAATTTCACCTGAAAATCGACTTAACAAATGAAAAAATGCATCCATTATTTCTATTGTATGGAAAATATTAAAAAAAGACGGCTTTTATTTCAAAATACTATATAACAATCTTTCCTTTTGTTAAATATTAAGCGATGTTAATTCTTGAATAACAATAACAGCTGTTTTTTGATCTTTCTAACGGCAGTGAGAACACTGTTGGGTTATGAAATGCTTAAATGTAATCTGATCTTTTAAATTTTCGGTCTGAACATGGTATTAGTGTATCGTAGTTTCGTCAAAAACAGAAGTTCCGATACACTATTGATTAACAAAAGTGAGTTTGTATGACGGATATTAGCTATAGTCTTTCGATCTAAACAATTTCTTCTGAGATTGTAGCATTGCTTTGGACAATAATCTATAACAACTTTCGTAAAGATACCCAAATAAAGAAAAATTAACCAAACAAGAACTTGATTTTGATCGATCAGTTTGTATAGTAGTTATATTCTTAAGTGGCCCGATATCTGCGCTTCCGTAAAAAAGTAGAGCGATATCTCAAAAAATTAGGGACGGGCATGGCTAAATCGGCTCAGCTCGTCACGCTGATCATGTAAATGTACATACAGTCGTTGACAGCTAATTAGCAACGTTGTTCTTTTCCAAAAATCACGTATATTTATTATATTTTCTCTTATTTTTTGAAAACTATGTTAAACTTAAACTGTAATAGTAAAACATTTGTTTAAAATTCATTTTTGTTTTGAAGATTTTAAGAAAAACATGTGCAGTCACGGATTTGAGTGCGACAACTAATTAGAAACGAAAATATTTTATCAACAAAAAATAATGATATTGCAAAAACTTGCTTACTTTCAGTTAGTATTTTGTTGGTTATCTCACTTACTTAAATATTGCTTCACATCGATTCCGAATTTGCGCTATAAGACTCAATGGTGTAGCTTGCCATCCTGTTCTAATTTCATCAAAAATAAATTCCATATTTGGGATATTTTTGGTGCATATGGTTCTTTTAACATCACCCAGAAATGTTCTATAGGGTTTAAGTCTGGGCTGAACGATTCCTACTCCAAAAAATTTATAGAATTTTCTTCAAAAAACTTTTGTGTCATTTAGACGTAAGTTTTGAATTGTTATCTTCCTTATAACAAGCTAATTTTCCACAGCCCATGGCAACATGACATTTTTTAGATTCTTGACGTATTTCTCCTTGTTTAAAATTCCATAAATCTTATGGAGTGGACCAACACCATTCCAGATAAAACATCCTCCACGATACTCAACTACGCGTGGAACATAGCGAGGATCAAATTCTTAAATTATTGGACGGCGAACATACCTTCGACCATCAGGACCAAAGCGATTAATTTTTGTTATGTATGTCTAAACGACATACCTCCGTTAATTTGTTTTCTTAGACCAATAAGAGTAGGCAAAGTCTACGCGTCGTTTCTAAGAATTTTAGTTAGAAGCGGGTTTCTGCGTGCTGCGGTGCCGTGAATTCTATATTCCACCAAAGGCTGGGCAAATGTTCTCTTGGATATTTGATCATTGTATTCGCCTTGAATTTCATGTAGAATGTCAGTGGAACTATTTTTTGGGTTTCTTCGCGGGATAGTATTAAATCTGCAGTCTATTTATGTTGCAGTTTCGGGTTTTTTCTTTTCGTGTAACATTGCAAATGGTTTTAAAATTTTGTATATGCTTAAGGACGTTGAAAACAATTTTTTTGACTCGATTCAAAATTTCTTTTTTCCAGACTGACGAAGGCCAAAAATGTAACTACGTAGACCAGGTGTACAGCTGCAGCTTCTCCTCATTAAAAAAATTGAAAAATACATTTTAATATATTTTAAACCACAACTTTGGAACACACGCTTACTTCAAATCAATAATATTACTAATAAAAATCAGCACCTTGAGGAATTTTAATTCTTTAAAAAACTGTTTCTAATTAGCTGTCGCACTTAATTCACCTTCCATATCTTAACCCATTTACTATTTGGAAAAAAATTAAAAATGCCTTAACTTTACAACTACAAAACGGAACGAATTTAATAGTAAATAGAGTAACACGTATAATGAAAGACGTTCAGGAATATAATTAACGGTATAACAGAATTTTTATCATTATACTCATCAGCTAGCTAAAAAAAGGGAGCGTTTCTAATTAGCTGTCAACGGGTGTATATGTAAACACTTTATTGGGTGTTCGAAGTTTCTTTCTGGATGTTACAAGTTTCGTGGCAAATACAATGTACTACTATATACTCGTACTACTGTGAGCAAACTGAAAGAGGCACTTTTAATTTATACTTCGCGTGTTTTTCGAATCGGTAAATTTTTTTTCTGTAAGTTGGTTGTGCTGTTAGTGACATCTATGCTAAATTTCACGTATATAAGGGTTGCTTTTTATATTTCGGCATTAGAAAACAAAAACAAAAACATTCTCCGTTGTTTTAATGGTACGGGTGCGACATGTTCGGTTTTCATAAAAAACTGGAAAGTACATCTTTTGTTTGGACTCCTACGCTTAAATCCACGATTTATCACCTGACACGATGTTATAGACGTTCTTTCAAGCATCGCTATCGATTTTTTTTTTAAACATTTCTCTCCGCCAACCCCGTGGTTAACAAATTGTGTGGGATCTAAGCGAAACATTTTTTTTACAATCAAATATTCATACAATATTATGTTCATGCCGAGTCACTAATACCCCTATTTGTCTCAATCTCGTGAAAGGACACATGACCTTCACTTATTCGTCTTAGCGTGGTCTGCGATCTCTATTCAATTCATCGAAACCATCGTACACTGGTCTTTAATGGAGCTTCATCACCAAAATATTAATTAAGTTCATCGATCGATTTTTTTCCCGAATATTTTAAGATACTGTAAACAACACAAATAGCGCTCGGACGTTAAAATGTTCTGCGTACATAGTACTTCAAAAATGTTAAACTTCATGATAAAGTTGTGAGTTGCCAGATCGCAACACCAGGGTTGCCATCCGAAATATAAAAGGCAACCTACTTACTTGGTACACAAACACTTACTAACATATTTACACTTATATAAGTAATGAGCTTAAAAACTTTTGACCTTTGTGAGATTGTCATTCGAATATAAAAATTTCTATACTTGTTATAAAGTACTAACCTTAACTAGAATGCTGGTCTCATATCAGTCTCAAAGCGATGTTACCACTGTTATTTTTGTTTAC
The DNA here is from genome assembly GCA_037783105.1 of Bactrocera zonata. Classification (NCBI taxonomy): domain Eukaryota; kingdom Metazoa; phylum Arthropoda; class Insecta; order Diptera; family Tephritidae; genus Bactrocera; species Bactrocera zonata. The sequence goes on from JBAWJQ010002112.1 coordinate 66,460, forward strand.
AATGATTTTCGTGTTTTCGTGTTAAAACATCGTTTTTTTATGCAAGGTAAGGACAATATACTTATGCAGCAACACCAGAACACATCACAAAATTATTTTAACAACCATAAAAAAAAAGTATTTGACTTTCAAAGGACAATGTGGCACTGAATAAACGCGAAAATAAGAAGTTTCTACGACGATTGGTGAAAGTCGGTTGATCTAGTTGTTCGTTGATTGATTGTTGCCCGGTGAAAGTCGAAAACACAACAGTACTTTTCGAATGTATTATTCAGTATTTTTTGGAACTCTCAAGAAATGGATTTGGTGGCGATAATTAAAGCACTCATATTTTTAATATAAATTGTGTAAATGTTGCTTGACGAATAATTACCTGAAGTGCGTTTGGCCACATACAATTTTCGGAGGAGTCATCGTCTTTTATATAAACATTCGAGGCATTTTCCTTACGCACACCGGCATCTTCCGTTTCTTCTGTCATGAGAGTATCTGGTAGCAGGCTTGAGCTTGGAAGTTCCGTAGTTTGGCCATAAAGATGTGGGATGGTTGGAATTTTTGATCCGGGAGTTCCGAATGTGGAACCACGTAGAAGGTGTTTGGCCTTCGATTGCACCTTTTTCGCGGAATTGTTTAGTGGACATAAGTCATCGATGCTGAATCCATCTATAAAAAGAAGCAATTAAAATTAGAATTTTATGGAAAATTCAGGCTTCATTTAAACGACTCGTCAAATAAGCCAAAATTTCTCCATTAACACGATAAATGGGATGATAATATATATTTTTATAAACCCCCCAAATTATGTAACATGTAACGAAGTGGTAATTGTAGGTATAACCGAACATTTTATACTCTCGAAATGTTCAAGGATCAAAATTTGGGGAAATACTATGAAATACTAGAGGAGCAGGTAAAAAAATATTTGGAAATAAATAACAAACAAACAGGTTTTTAATATAATGGCCAAGTGTCAGTTTTAATAATTTGTGCTTAATTTCGAGAAAATAATGTGTCAAATTAAAAAGATCTAAATTGGCTTGAGTTTGATAGGTCAGTTTGCATGGCAGTTAAATTATTTAGTTATCTAATTTCGGCAGTTCCGACACATTAGTGGTTTCTTGGTGAGAAAGGGACGTGTGTAAAATTTTAGATCGATATCTCAAAAATGAAGGGGCTAGTTTGCATATATAGAATGATAGACGGACATGGCTAAATTGACTCAGCTCATCGCACTGATTATATATGTATATATACATATGTATGTATATAATTTACATAGTCTCCTTTGTGTCTATTTGAATGTTAAAAACCGTATTTACCTTGTTACCGGTGCTTTTTGGGTTTCATTAAGATAACTCACATATTGAGTGATTTGCATAGTATACGGTCAACCGACTTTTTTTAAGTTCCTTTACTTTTTAAGAAATAAAAACTACGGCAGCTCAAGTTTCGGTTGAGCTCATTTTGGTAGCACAAGTATGTTGCTCTTTGGAAGGCTGTAGTAAAACATTATAGCTAATAAATTTGAATGATCCCGGAGTTTAAGTTCTCATCTCTTTCTGTTGTCGCCTTCCTATATTTTAACCATAGGAATCCCAAGATATTTGTCAATATTTTTCCTACGAATGTTCCATGATGAAGCCGTTATTGTTCAAAGAATTTTCAACTGAAACCTCCATAATATGTTAATACATGCACAGGCCATGACCCATAGTTAAATACCACACGTTTCAATCGCCTTTATTACCGCATTATGTATCATAACTTTGTTGGCAATATTTTTTAAAGAAAACTCCAGTGTTTTATAGAAATCAAAAGGTAATATTTATTTTATTTTTTTATTTTATATTTATTTACTTTCCAAAATTTTTTTAAAAGACAAGGTAGAAAGTTTGTTAATTTGTTAGAATATTATGTTGAGCCCTTTCAGGGATTTATCTATAAGATTTGGAGTAATATCATCATGTCCTGACGACTTTTTCGCTTTTTTGATCAATATCCCCTTCCAAGTTTACTCTGTAATCAATATTAATGTGGCTGCTGAAATATTTTTTTATGCGATGTTAGACCCACTTTGGTGATACAACCTAGGTTTGTTCGCATATATTTATTTATACAGCAAAAGTCATTACATGTGCCACCACTTATAAGTGATATATCTATATTTTTGATTACAGCAAAGCCAATTGAACCTGGTATTTCGTTACGATCCTTGCATTGTAACCACCACCCTCTAGAAATCTGGGTTCTAGGGTTCATTTTTAGGACGATGTATGTAGGTTGTATGCAGCTGTGAGATTTGAGAATAATGCTCTTATTAGGACGATGTTATACGAGGGCTGCTATATATATTCCTGGCCTAATAAGAAAATAGGCATATTTATCAACGAAAATGGTTTTTTTTTTCGTTGGATTTGGCTCGCCTTGGAAGACCCACACGGTCGATTGCTGTTTTGTTTCGGGCTCATACGCATAGATAAATGATTCGTCACCTGTGACGATTTTATAAACGTCTTTTGAAGCGCCGCGATCGTATTTTTTCAGCATTTCTTTACACAAATCTACACGAGCCTTTTTTTGAGCGATTGTCAAATTGTGCGGGATCCAACGAGAACAAACCTTTTTTACGGCCAGGTGTTCATGCAATATCGAATGTATGCTGGTGGGAGAAATGCATAGGCATGACTCTATCTGAAGGTATGTTACATGACGGTCTTGCATTATCAGTTCACGTACGGCATCGATGTTTTATGGCACAACGGCTGTTTTTTCACGACCTTCACGGAATTCGCCTTTGAGCGAGCGTCGGCCACGATTGAATTCGTTGTACCAGTTTTTCACAGTGCTATAGGATGGTGCTTCATAGCCATACAAAGATTTTAGGTTCTCGATGCACTCTTGTCGTGATAATCCACGTGAAAAATGATCGCACGAAAATGTTCACGAGTTAATTCCATTTTTTGGCCGAGATGAATTTTTTAATTCCCTGTAAATAAAACAATTCACGATTAAATGACAAAACGTTCTGAGTGACGTTATGCTAAAAAATGTCAAACTTTCCAATGGAAATGTCAGATATCACCTGGCAACACTTAGTGTTGCCTAGTCAAGAAATATATATAGCAACCTACGTATACCGAATATAGTCTAGTGGTTTTATGTAGTAGATATATGGTAGCAAATAAAAGTAGCCGCTGCAACGCCTATTGTCCAATTTTTATACTTTTTTTCAACATAACAGTCTTTTTAAAGATAAACGTTATATGAGGATTTAACGTATTTTGACACTGTTAATATCAAACGAATTTTCCTGAGCATAATTGGTTTAAAATACTACATAGGTTGTGAGATACATATGTAATAAACTTAATAGGGGGCGCGCTATTATTGTCTTCTTTTTTTTGAAAATATGGTTCTAGATGCTTAAGTGGACTGTGGTATATCCACGTTAAACCAATTAATGGGCGAGGCCACGCCCACCTTTTAAAAATATGTAACCCATGTATGCTCCTTTCCCTGCAATCCAAAGTCTGGTTGATTTAGTTTAAGTAGTTTCGGAGATATGTACATTAAATCTATTAGTCGATGGCAACACGTCCACTTTTCCAAAGGGTCTCAACCCACAGTGATCCCTCCTTAACGCGACAAGTTGCACTAAATAACAGTCTAGTATCGTGTTGTGAAAGTTAGTTACAGCAATTTAAACGTTTTCTATTAATTGAGTTTTTTGGGAGTAGCAATCGTCCAGTTCGTATAATACCAATCATTTCGAGGTCCCAAGCAACATGTGTGCCAAATTTCATCAAAATATCTTAATTTTTACTCTTGCAGACAGATGGACGGATAGAAAGGCAGACATTCAGTTTACAACGTATTTCGTCATACTGATGACTCATACCATATATGTAGTATGTATACATAACCCTATATCTAACTAGATTAGTTTTAGGTGATATAAACAACTTTTAACAACACATTGCGAGAGTAAGAAAATGAATAAGTTCAATGGCGGAAAAAATTGTTTAATTTAAACAATCAGTGCAGTCGAAAGCGAGAACCTTATATATGTAACACGACGGATAGCAATATTTATAAAAGAGAGCCAATTATTAATTGGAGTACGAAATTTTCACTTCAATGATCTTTAGTCACTGTTCAAAAAAGAATGAGTCATTCTTTTTAGGCAAACATGGCAAAAATAAACTTTAACTAAAGCTATCTGGACTTCAGAACTTCTTTTCAAAGTTATAAATTAATGAATACACATATACATACATTTGTACAATTGTTAAAATGATGCGGCACCTACCTTTGTTTTCGAAATTGTTGTACTGTGCGAACTCGATTGAGATGCTTGTGCCGCGTGGACAAGCGATAATGACCTGATCGCTGTCACAAGCAGCTTTTTGATAAGTGCGCAGGGTTGCTGATAAGAGAGCTACTCGGTGATTATAAGATATACGAATTGAAGAATCGTTTATCCACAGTAAAACAATTTTCAAATAAACCCATAATGTATGATGTTGAATATTACAGCCAATCCATCCATCGAAATCCGGTATTGTCCAGTGGCGACACGTGAAGATGTTACATTCAAATTTGAAAAAAAAAAAACATAGAGATCACTTTTTGTGTGTGAAAGATAAAATACTTATAAATAAACTCATATTAATCAGTTATAAAGTATGTACATAGCAGATTTATACCTAAAGTGGAAAAAATGTTATGAAAAGCATTACTTTTCATCTAGAAGTTCATGTTCGAAATCCAACTATTCAGAAAAATACAAATTTAAAATTAGAAATTCCAGAACAAATTAATACAGTCCGAAAAAAACTAAATATATATCAATAACAAAGTATTTAAAATGCCATTTCATTTCATGCCATGAATCAGAGAAAAAACAAGTGAGAAGGTGATAAGTCCGTGTGCGAGAAAACATTTTTTAATCAATGCCAGGAAAAAACCTTAAAGTGTAAATTATCAACTACAGATCGGAATCTAAGAAATTATATATATATAGCAATATAACTCATTCCCCTTGGCAGAGTTGTGCGCTGGGTTTGGGACCCGCCACGTAAAAAATCACAGCAATGAAAAAGAACAACAAGCCTCGGATGAGTGATCCCCCTTGTGATGACGACCATGGCAAACGAAATAAGGACTACGAATTAAGGGTATGCACCTGGAATGTCTGGCCCCTTAATTGGGAAGGTGCCGCTGTCCTACTGGTTGATGTCCTCGGTTCTTCAACATATCGCTTATTTGAGCCCACGCCCCGACGAAAGAGAAGGACGATGTGACTAATAATGCCTTCTATGAGCGCTTGGAGCGCACTTATGTGAGCTGCCCCCACCACGATGTCAAAATCGTGCTTGGCGACCAGGGTAGGCAAGGAAAGTATCTTTGGCACTACGGTCGGTAAATTCAGGCTCCACGACGAAACATCCCCAAACGGGTTGAGGCTGATCGACTTCGCTGGGGCCCGAAATATTGTTATCTGTGGTACTAGATTCCAGCACAAGAAAATACATCAAGCCACCTGGCTGTCTCCGGATCGAAAAACTACCAACCAAATCGATCATGTTGTGATAGATGGAAGACACGTCTCCAGTGTTTTAGATGTGCGTGCGCTCTGAGGTCCTAACCTCGACTCGAACCACTATTTGTTGCAGCCAAGGTTCGCACCCACCTCTGTGCAGCAAAAAACGTACGTCAACAAACACAAGGAAGGTTCGACGTCGAGAAGCTGCAATCATAACAGACAGCCGAACGATTTTCTACTCGGCTTGCACTCCTGCTCTCTGAGAGCACTCGTCAACAACTCGGTATAAGGGAACTGTGGGACGGCATTTCAAATTCCTTACGTACAGCTGCAACCAAAACCATTGGCTTTCGGAAAATGCAAAAGAACAGCTGGTACGACGCGATATGTCGTGGCGCAGCGGAGAAAAAACAGACTGCCTATCTCGCGACGTTACGATTGACCACAACACGTGCGGGATGGGATAGATACCGAGAGTTGAAGAGGGAAGCGAGACGCATTTGCAGAAAGAAAAAAAAGAGGCCGAAATGCGTGAGTATGAAGAGCTTGATAAGCTGGCCGACAGGGGTAATGCTCGAAAATTCTACGAAAAAATGCGGCGGCTTACAGAAGGTTTCAAGACCGGAGCATACTCTTGTAGAACCCCCAAAATTGATCTAGTCACTGATGCCCAGAGCACACTTAAATTATGGATGGAACACTTCTCCAGCCTGCTGAATGTCAGTGAATGTACAACGCAATTCCACGCAATACAACCCAATCGAAGACGATGGGGCAGACGTTCCATTACCCGACCATGAAGAAGTTCGAATAGCAATTGCCCGCCTGAAGAACAACAAAGCGGCAGGGGCCGACGGATTGCCGGCCGAGCTATTCAAACACGGCGGCGAAAAACTGATAAGGAGCATGCATCAGCTTCTTTGAATAGTATGGTCGGACGAAGGGATGCCCAACGATTGGAATTTAAGTGTGCTATACTCAATCCATAAAAAGGGAGACCCCACAATCTGCGCCAACTACCGTGGGATAAGCCTCCTCAACATCGCATATAAGGTTCTATCGACTGTATCGTGTGAAAGTTTAAAGCCCATCGTCAACAAACTGATTGGATCTTATCAGTGTGGCTTTAGACCTGTCAAATTAACAACCTCCCAGATATTCACCATGCGCCAAATTTTAGAAAAGACCCGTGAAAGGAGAATCGACACACACCACCTCTTCGTCGATTTCAAAGCTGCTTTCGACAGCACGAAAAGGAGCTGCCTTTATGCCGCGATGTCTGAATTTGGTATCCCCGCAAAACTAATACGGCTGTGTAAACTGACGTATAGCAGCACCAAAATCTTCGTCAGGATCGGGAAGGCAATGAATCAAACAAACAGTCGTCGCACTCGCAACTTGGCTCTTACGTCACTGTTGACAGTCATAACTTTGAAGTTGTAGATAATTTCGTCTATTTAGGAACCAGTATCAACGCCACAATGTCAGCCTGGAAATCCAGCGCAGGATTACTCTTGCCAACAGGTGCTACTTCGGACTGAGTAGGCAATTGAAAAGTAACGTTCTCTCTCGACGAACAAAAGCCAAACTCTGTAAGTCGCTCATAATTCCCGCCCTGCTATATGGTGCAGAGGCTTGGACGATGACAATAACCGATGAGTCGACGTTACGAGTTTTTGAGAGAATGGTTCTGCGAAAGATGGAACGATGAGCTGTACGAGATATACGAAGACATTGACATAGTTCAGCGAATTACAAGACAGCGGCTACGCTGGCTAGGTCATTTTGTCCGGATGGACGAAAACACTCCAATTCTGAAAGTATTGGATGCAGTACCCGCCGGGGGGACCAAATGGAGAAGGACGTGGCTTCGCTTGGGATATCCAATTGGCGCCACGTAGCGAAAAGAAGAAACGACTGGTGCGCTGTTGTTAACTCGGCTATAATCGCGTAAGTGGTGTCTACGCCATAAAAGAAGAAAAAGATATATAACTCATACACTGATTGACATATTTATATGTAGTATATGGGAGTGGGAGGTAGTTCGACCCGATTTTTCTTATTTTTGCTCATCCTAACATGCCAGGTATTTCCCTGGATTTCTTTAAGGTATCTTACATACAATCAGATGTTCGAAAATCCCGGTAATAGTTGTGCGGGGGTAGGTCAAATTTAAACCCAATTTTTATTTATTTTAGACGAAAAGATAAACTGTTATGAGTAAAATATGTTCTGTAGTTTTCATTGAGATAACTCAAATATTAGCCGATATATGCAGTATAAAGTCACCTGGTTTATTATTATGTTTGTTTATTTATAAAAAAAAATTTCTCTTCAGTCGTCTCGCGCTTGCGAGGTATGACAATTAAGTAATGAGACTGATTCCATAAAAACCGTATATTTGAAGATTAGTCTACAACTCTTCCATGCCTTTCAAAGTAGTCCCCTTGGGCAGCTATACAGCGATTCCAGCGCGTTTTCCATGCTTCGTAACATTTCTGGAACGCTTCGACTGGGATGTCCGCGAGTACCCTCGTCACGGCCGCCTGGATGTCCGTAATCGACTCAAAATGGGTTCCTTTGGCTACTGATTTTGTTTTAGGAAACAAAAAAAAAATCACAGGGTGACATGTCGGACGAATAAGGCGGCTTTTGCAACACGGCGATCCCTTTAGAGGCCAAATACTGGAACACGCTGAGGGCGGTGTGGCACGGCGCGTTGTCGTGATGAAGGATCCAGTTACGAGCGATGTCTGGGCGCACCCTGTTGACTCGTTTTCGCAATCTTTCGAGTACTTGGCAATAGTAGACTTGATTCACAGTTTTCCCCGGTGGAACGAATTTTTTGTGGACGATTCCACGGCAATAATCATCGTTTTCACCTTCGACTTGCTCATCTGAGCTTTATTAGTGAGCCTGGGCACGACTAAGAGCACTATCACCATACACTCTTACAATTTTAGCGTACGTTTCCGAATCTGTTTCGCCCAATCTGGCGCAAAATTTTATCGCGACGTTTATTTCGTTTTTTCATTTTCGTGACGAGCATACAAACACACGTCTACTCAACCTGACACAACAGGCGAACTAAACAAGCTTGAGCCATGGTACATATATCAATGGAGAGGAGAGGGATGCCGGAAAAAGAGAAAGGGATTTTCAAGGTCACAGGTTTACCACAAGCGCGGCTATAAAATCAGTCTCATTACTTAATTTTCAAACCTCGTATCTGCGTGGAGAAACGACATCACAAAACCCTACAAAATATAGTCCAGGGATATTGAAACTCATGATCTTGGAGGTCACGCCACAGATTCACGACACGAGATAGTGCGCTCATGGAAAGGTGTCCATAAATTGATTGTGTCATTGGGTGATAGCATGTTGAAAATAATGGCCATCGACATCAATGTCCTCCAAGGCACGAAAAATTCATCAATGATGGATCTGTATCGTTCACTATAGACTGCAACATTGTGACTACCTTCATTTTTGAAGAAATATGAATAAATTATTTTCTTTGCACTTAGGTTGTCATCACTCCATATGCGACAATTTTGTTTATTAACGTATCCACTCACTGAAAAATTTTCTTGTGAAATTCGTTATCGGTGGTCATCTTGTTTTGGGCCCATTAATCGAACATGCGACCCGCTTGATGGACGTTCGGCAGTTCTTGCACGAGTTGGATTTGTAGGCCCAATTGTTACTCGCGGTGGTGGATGGACTCTTTAGGGTCTTTCGATACTCTGCTTCACAGCAACAAAGCGTCGCCGGTGTGCTCTGTACGGCGTCTCTGTGGACGCACATTATCCACTGGGATAAGCGGGGTGCGAAACCAATCCATGGTTATTCGAATTATCGACTCTACGTTTCGCGAATCGAACTATTATTTTGGTAATAAATTTTAACGATTTGCAAAAATTGTGCCGGAGTAAGTCTGTTGATTATAAAATGGCAAACTAAACTATGTATAACACCTGTCAAAAGACCAACTTAAAAAATTTTGATTACGTCTAAAAAACACTCGTTATATGGGGCTAAGGGAAGTAAGGTTCCGATTTTTCATTTTTGATTAGAGGTGTGGTATCTCTAAGGCACTATTTGTGATAAGTTCAATTCCGATACATTATATAATTTCGACGTCTTCCGACAAAAATAACGTAGCAACATGTCGATTTAGTTTTTATACAATTTTATGGACAATCATCAAACGCATCTACACCAAATTCTGTATATAATGGGGCTAACAATTATAACGCAAGCGACATCCAAGCTTTTTCGTACATGAAAATAATGCAATCGACATAAAATTAATTAACTGTTAGTATGATTATGCTGTTTTCAAAGTCCCGTTTTACTGAAATTTTTCGTATTTCACTGGCTATTTCAATTAAACATATGTAAGTGGAAGTAAACTTGATTTATTTAAATAATATTATACATATTAAAATAAAGTAAGTGAAAGAATTTCTAGTGTTGTATTTGTGTTTTGTTTTGTGTTGTTTAATATTATCGTGCTGTGTTAGGGATTTGTGATAAAACTTTTCTTGTGATTTTACTCTCATACAGTACTATATTTAAGTATTACAGTATTATATTTAAGTTTATCAGAATGTCACTTCTACCATAAACAGAGAGTGACAGACGACAGATCAGTTGAAGAGTAAATTTGCATTGGAAAACGGGGTTACAAAAACAAACCAAAAACAAGAATACTACAGGATCTCATTCAGCTAAATTTGTCCAACCCAATTTCTTTCGTAGTAAAAAATGCGGGAACCGAAGGAGATCCGATGACCATCCACGAACTTTTTGGGGCATGAATGAGCCAAAACAAAACTCTTGTTTGTAATTATGCATTATGAAGAAGAACATTAAAAGACATAAAGTCGAAATTATCACCGACGGTTGACATACGAATATGTATTTTATAAATTATGAAAAATATAATTAAAAAGTTGGACTGCAATTTCTCTTACAAAAAATAAATAAATCGCAAAAAAAGATAAGAAGCCTAGTGCGAGTAATAGACTCTATTTGCTTAAAGATTTTTTATTACATGAATAACAAAAGTTAAATTCTTCAGAGTCTTTAAACGTATTTAAAACAATTTTTTGTAAACATTTTCACATTAAATTCCATTTATCTAAAAAAATTACCAAAGTAAAGACTGTCTAAAAAATTGCAGACCCATCTGAAAGATAAAGATAAAGTAAAAAATACATATTTTTAAATTACAAAAAAAGGAAAGAAAATTACTATTTTTACATGACAGATTCGATTTTCGAACAGCAAAAATATTACGTTATTTTATTCTAATAAATATGCATATTATAATTTAAGTGTTTATGAAAATGGAACAAGAAATGGCAATTGTTTCCTATTGGTAGAAAAAGATGACGAACGCGGATGTAATGAAATATGCACAACTATTTATAAATATGTTTTGATTTTGGACGAAAGAAAAAACCGCAATAAAGTCATTATAATAATGATTGTCTTTTTTTTTATAAAATCAGCCACATTCACTAAAACGATAAAGATAACATACGTGTTGCCCATGATGCCTGCTGATTCTGTACATAGCATCTCCGAATCATTTACTCGAAACCGAACAGTCTGGGCTTCTAATGGGTTAATGAATTCACCTACAATATTATGTCTTCCTTAATTGGAAATTACTGGCAAAGATACTGACGCCTAAGTGCGAAATGCTTAAATTAAGCTTGCTTGGATTAGCAACATCGAAAAAATATTACTTTATTAAATATATTATTTTTTAAATACAGTTATCTGGATGAAATAATTGAAAAATGGTTCACTATTGAATTAGACTAAACCCCTTTGCATTTATATTTGAGAGAATTAAAAATATCATTATTTAAAAACACTTTTTAGTCAAAGAAAATATTTCAAAAGAGTTTCAGATTGAATACCTTAGTCTTAACAAATCTATTCAAGTGGAGATTTAAATGAAAGTGATGAAGATATAGGTATATTGTATATAGTATAACATCTTAGATACTTTCGAGTTTCACCGAAACCAGTCAATGTTAATTGATTTAAAAAATAAAAAAAAACTCTGTAAAATTTGATTTTTGGCTGCTACTTGTGCGCGAGATTATAAAAATATAAATGACCTTTCTTCGTATTGCCTTAGAATTCTTTCGAATTGGGATTAAATTCGAAACTAGGCGGTTAGGATCAAAAGTACTTCCAATTAACATATATGTAAATGTAGTATATAGTAGCTTCTTTGTCCGGAAAGTAATAGGACTGAGTCGATTTAAAACAATTATTGAACCAATCGTAAACAATTCTTTAAAAACTTTCAAAATAGGCTCCTTCCGCATCGTTGCAGCGCTGGCAGCGTAAGTTCCAAGTGTTGAAAGCGTTACGGCCGGAAGGTATTCTCCGGAATAGCCTTGACAGCCGAGGTGCATGGTGCTTGGATCCCCTCTGTCATCTCAAAATGCATGCCCTTCATCGGCATTTCAGGCAAGAACACAAAAAAATCCGGGGAGCCACATTAGTCTCTAGAGCGGCTGCGGAAGTTTTGCGATGCTAGCCTTGGTTAAGTAGCTGTTCACCAGAAAGGCGGTGTGAGCCGGAGCGTTATCGTGGTGCAACTTCCAATCGGCTGCGATGTCTTGTCGGACGCGATTGACCATTCGTTTGAGTCTCTTGATGACTTCCACGTAAAACTTGCCGTTCACGGTTCATGCTGGACGATGCCTTTGATATCAAAAAAGACAATGAGCATCGTTTTCACTTTGGATTTGGTCATTCATCAGCGGCCCTCCAAAAAGGCGTGGTGCCACCAAAACACACCACTTCGTGCTAAAGCAATATCTTGGTAAGCCTGCTTGATCACATCAAACGTCTCTGTCGCAGATTTACTATGTTTCACATAGACACATTTAATTGCGTTCTCTGTTCTAACGAACGCTGCATTTTCATTCACAGAAACGAGTCGCGCGAAAATGTTTGTCCTGACTCTCCAGGTGCTCGGAGACAACTGACCAGCCGCTCGTTCCTTAGCTAGGGACACCTTCTACTGAATCCAGTCGGTCCGCGCACGCTCCGAAGTACAGACGCGGCGTAGGAAAATCAGTCGGATTACTTTCCGTACAAACCCTGTATCTACTCGGTTTTATCCTACACGGATAAGTTCAACTCACATACACAAATACTTTTTCACCACGAGTTAAACTACTCAGATAGAATATACTATATACATTTTCTTTAATTTAATCAAAAAGTTTGCTAAAAAGTATAGTATACCCACACCTTAAACAAATTAAAAGTCGATGTAATGAACGCGAATGATAGAAATATAAAATAAGTGTACTATAATATGATATATTTCGAAATGAAAAAAGTTCCGTAGTGACCTTCACATCAACTCCATTCAGAATACACCTCGATCAGTATATTTGCCATTTATTTTTATAGGTTTTACCCTTGTAGAATGTAACAGAATACAAATTCAGCATAAACATGTTAAGACAGAAGCTTTTAATGGTTCAGCTAATAATCTACATATTCCTTTCATTATTTATTCACATACTCTTTCTTTCGTAAGTTGCTACATTTCCTACCTCATCAACTGGCTACCAAAAAATTGTCCCAAAACTTTTTTAAATTAACTAACACTTACAACGAAGGCAAGACGAAATATCATCAAACAAACAGTTGTCGCACTAGCGACTTGGCTCCCACGTCACTGTTGACAATCATAACTCCGAAGTCGTAGATAATCTCGTCTATCTTAGAACCAGTATTAACGCCAATAACATTTTCACCCTCGAAATACAACGCAAAATAACTCTTGCCAACAGGTGCTACTTCGGATTGAGTAGGCAATCGAGAAATATAGTCCTTTCTCAACGAAAGGAGACCAAACTCTATAAGTTACTCATTATTCCCGTTCCGCTATATGGAACAGAGGCATGGACGATGACAACATCTGATGATTCGACGAGTTTTTGAGAGAAAGATCAAGTGGAGAAGGATGGCTACACTTGTTTCTCGAATTGAAGCCAAATTGCGCAAAATTTATGCGATGTTTTTTTACTCGTTTCGTTTAAGCGTTGTTTCTATGCGATACCAAAAGTAAGTTTCCGCTTTTGATATGGTAGACTTTTCACTCTTGTGAGCGACCACCGCATACACATTGTTTATGCTAAAAGAAACCCCAAATTTTTGGTGACAAGTGATCTCGCATTGGTTCTTTTTTTGTGTTACTTGATTTTGTTGGTTCATGTACACGAATCGAACCATTTGTCTTCAAATCAGCGATAGAGAACAACTTTGAATCACTAGCGAGCAGCTTATACATGATTTGCTTATGAACGTTCACATTAGCAGAAAATACCCGTAAATGATTCATACTCATACTTCAATGATTGAAATGTTCGACAGCGCTCGGATTGCTTACCGCCCTCTGTACACTTATTTACTCGGTGAACTTCTGTTTTATTTTAAATACATATGTATGTATAAAAAAAGACCATATGCTGACAGATTCCATTTGAAGCTGTACTCGTAGCTTACTAGTTGTACATTCAATCGATTCAAGCAATCGTCGCTAAGCTATGAACTGACATGATACGATTTGAACCGAAGTCAGCCATATCTAGGGTATTCACAAGGTGTCATATTGTGTCATATCGTCATATTGTCATATTTTTTTATGACTGTCATATTAGCACTGTTGTTGTTTCACATGCAAAATTAAAATATGACTGATACAACACTGCGCGGTATGTTTATTGAGTTCGCTATTCTATCGGCTGTATTTGTTTACAAATACAGCACTGCGTGGTATGTTTATGACAAAATATGACATACAACAGTTAAGGGTGCTCACAAGTGTCGTATTTTTTAAGAATATTAAAATATGACATAAGACATACAACAAAGCTTGTGAATTGCCTAATCGTTTACTCGATCGTGATTGCCGAACAACAGATTGTTCATGTTGCATCAAATCAGTTGACGCTGGTCGGTACTCGAATTGATCAACAATGTTGTCTATGATTAACTGAATTGATTTGATTGTGTTTTTGTGCGACTGTTTGTTCTGATTTAATTATACTAGTTGCAGCTCTCTAGTGCTTACATCTAGCTAACAAAAGTAAATCCAGGTTGAAATAAGCAAAAGCAACGGTAAACTTCGAGTTATGGTCTTGCATATTGTCATTCTTCTATGTGTCATTCGCCTAGACCGATTTTTTGATATCAGAGCTGGAAAAAGAACCAAAACAAAAATAAGCGAGAATGCGTGCATAAAAGACACTATTCAATAACACTATATTTGGTGTCTTATTAAATTGTTGTACGAAAAATTAATAAAAAAAAAACATATTTCGGTTATAGGAAGGTCTGGACTGATTTCATTTGCCTTTGGTATTAAACTAAATATTTCTCAACAAAATTTACTGATATATTTCAAGTTAGAAGTACAGCGAAGTACATACTTATGTTTGTACAGTCGCGGACTGGCATGGCGTCGTGGCTGGGTAATTCATAAATAGTTTTAACCCTTTTCCAGCAACAAAGTTCATTTAATTTCGTTAAGATATGTATCTTTTTTATTGACCGATTATTTAGTTTTAATATCATACATACATATATATTGACCGATATAACCGTATACGCTTTTAGGAATACCTCACAAATTTATTATTTTTATCATTTTTGAAAAAATTATTAAGTGAAAGAACCTGACCAAACTTAAAATTGAGCGGCATATGGAAAGTAGGAGGGGTTTTAGTCGCCCATTTTGAAGCAGTGATATAAGTATAAAAGGCATATTATGTGCCAAATATGGATTATATGCGCCACTGTTTTAAATGAAAAGTGAAGGTTATAACTATTGTTGGCGTCGCAGGTAGATTTTTAGGAAAATGTATACTCTACAAGAATAAGAAATGTAAACAATTGTACATATGTTAAACTGTTCGAAAGTTATGGTATTTTCAATGAAAACCGATTTTTAAGGAGTTAATGGAATGCCACCGACTATTTTTAAAATTAGACTAAAAATCTTGTGTTTCAATAATATTTTTCTCTGTAAAAATATGTTTATTTTAACTCATAATTTCGATATTAGTTTTTTATGTTACCTCAAAAACGCAACCATATATACATATAAAAACGTACTTTACATATCTATAATGTGAGTAAAAGACTACTTACCCAAGGGATCGACTCTTAATATGATATCTGCCTGTGTCGCGTTAATTACACAGAGCGATAAAAGAATCAAAACCTTTGCTTTTAAATAATTCATTATACTCGCGAGAGAGTACGAGCCATGCTATCACTTGAAAAGTTTATTGGTAACACTAAACTTTGAATTGTTTTTGGATTCTTATACATATAAGCCAAGTGCATATTATCTCTTGAGTATACACTGCGGGGCACACTACTTAAAAACAGATACATATAGTATGTATGTTTCTTCAAATTCATTATACAAAGTGGCGTCCATACTACTATACGCTATGCATATATTCACAGAGAATTAATAATCCCAGTACATTTTACCAAGATTGAAGAAAAACTGTCAAAATTTCGTAGTAATTGTAAATAAAGTTTTCTTTCGTTAATGACGTTACGATCCCATATGGTTACTTTTCTATCTCATGTACTATGTACATATACTCGAAAATGTAGGGGGAAAGATCTATCGTGACCTCTCTTTCAATTATTCTCAAGATATTATAGTAAGTACATAGTTATATCCTAAATGAATAGGAACACGGTTCATTCTCATTTCTTTTAGTCTTTTTCTTTCAATATACACGGTTTTCAAACTACATTTATACACTTATTTGCTAAAATCCATATTAACGCATTTATACTTATTCTCAGACCCAGGGGAACCTATGTACATATGCACATTACATCTCCTTCGAAATATCTAGTAACATTTAAAAAAAGATGTACAACATTTTAACACCTCTTCCCTGAAAACTGGATAAAGGTGAAGATAGATTATCTGAAGATAGCTGCCCATACATTTTTTCAAGAGAGCTTCTGACTTTTAAGTTAATCTTATTATTGTATAGCCTTAATAAAATAGTTTATATCGTCTTGGTCGAAAAAGTGTTTTCGTATCGTATCAATAGATGTCGTTGCAGTCGTATATCTCCAGTGCTACCAATCACATTGTGTCATACTATAGTATGTTGGAGAGGTGAGATTTTTAACTTCATTTAAACAAAAAAAAAATTTAATTCGGGGAAAAATTAGTGGAAATAACGAAGAGTTTCGCTACATTTTGAAATTTTTCTATAAAAAAGGGAATAGTGCCACGCAAACCCACCAATAAATTTTTCGAAATTTCGATTTACACTGATGAAAGTTTCAAACTGATGGAATAATGTCTCTAGCCGAAAAAATATCAAATAGTGGTTGACCAAAATGCTACATATTTGTTTATTTCTTTATTAGTATAAATATAAATTGATGTTTGATAAGAAATATGAATTTTTCGACTACCCAATATACATATGTATGTATATATGTAGGACACTGGCGTTTTTTCTTTGCAATTAATTAGATGGGCGCGTGTTTTATAAACACCGAATTCAATGTATATAAATATAGTAATCGAGTATTACCAACAACTGTTATATTGTTCAAACCGAATTCACTAGCATAGATGCACTGTGCACATACATGCGTATGTATGTAATTATCTATACAACAACTTCATGTTACGCCTTGGCGGCAACTTCTTAAACGTAAGGAATTTCAGGGTGGCGACAAGCAATATATGCATGATGCATAAATAAAAAGCTATAAATTCGACTAAGTGAACGTGTTATGGTTTGATATGCATTGTGTCGGTGGGACCGTGCTGCGGTATTCCAAAGTGCAGGCATTTATCCATTAGCATACACTAGTGGTTCGCAACAATTTTAAACACGGAGTTTTTTGGGTGCGTGTGCGGTTACGAATAGGTGCAATAGCCAACATCACATTATCACACACATAATTCCTCATTTAAGCTTGGCAGCCGAAGATGTACTAGTTGTCTCGCTGACGGTGCGATATAAAATAAGCACTTGGATGTATCTTTCTATCACTGACCCAACATTTCTTACAGAACACGCGCAACACACAACCACTTTCTAAATGCCCCGATTTTCGACTGATGCATCGTGTGCCAACGATTTAAATGCCAAGCCGAAAGTACTTTGATATCTAGAGAAATTTCCTACAAATGGAACATTTTCTCTTCAAATAATTGGAGTCCTTTCACCTGACTAAATTTAGGAGAGAGCATTATTTTGTGAGAGAAAATAACCCTCAAGAACAGGCGATATGTACACACAGAGAATTAGTTAAAATTGCAATTCTCTTAGATATCCAGCCACTAAATATTATGTGCTGCACACATAGAGAGCGACAGACTTCAAGCAACATCTGTCAAATAATTAAAATGCACACATTGATAACGACACGGTAATTTAGATATCTGCCCGAGTACATAACTGCGTCCATAAGAACGTGTGTATTTTAATATTTGAAGATGTCGCTTGAAGTCTGTCGCTTTCTATATGTTCAGCACATTAGTTGAGTTCTAATGAAACTCTTATACCTAAATTGCATGCATACATACGTATGAAAATGTACTCATAGGAACACCTATCCATTAGTATAGGTCTGATGTGTGTATGCTGGAGCATTCATACATATGAAAACTAACAATGGCTCTTGCACATCTTCAGAAATATTATTGTTACATAAGAATTGTACATATTCATATGTACATACAGCATTTATATAACATATTTGATACACATTCATACATACATATGTATAAACTCAGCAAAAATGTCCACAGATGTTTGCATACATGGGCGCATGGGTGAATGTGTATATTGACATTCTTGTACATGGCACGTACGAACACACACTTTAGCAAACAATTCAGTGACATTATAAACAGGAAATATATATGTATGTATGTATACACAGATGCATATATCTAGGACGTATGGGGAAATATCCTCAACTCTTTTTGAAATACATATGTACATAGGTGTCTATCTGTAAAAATAAGGTATGTTAATATTTTGTATTATTTTTATTTTAATCATGTAATATCTCCTTCAGAATCTTTGCTGTAGTAACAATGAAGTTTGAATTGCTGAAATTTTATAAATTGTATTCACTTTTATCTAAGTTCTTATTTAACAAAATATAAAATTTAAATATTTTTCCTTTTTTACTAACAGAGTTTATACGAGGTATAAATGTAAGGTCATGAACTCATGCAAATGATTAAATTAAATTCTAAAATTTGGTATATACATATGTATGTACATATGTACATTATAGCTAATACTGTGGGATATAATACATATACATACATAGTATGTATGTATGTACATAGCAGTGGTATAAAGAAATCATTTTAAATATTTTGACAAACTTTATTCTTTCTTTATTGTTTGTAAGTCCTTGTAGAAAAATTATCATTGATGTTGCTAATTCTGTGTCCCTCATTCAGAGTTTATAATATTTCTTTTCGTTAAAAACGTTTGAGGGGCACATCGGTGCTAAAAAGTAAAGTTTAAATAAGCGTAGCACTAAACACAACAAACTTTTCTTGAAATCCGGAACTTTTCAACTCACTTGTTTTATCTGAAGTTAAAAGTAGCAAATATTATAGTGGGAACTTGATTTATTTGCCATAATATAACGGCAATAATAAAATATTTACTAAGAAAGCTTATATCGATGTAGTGGTCTGAAGAGAAAAGTGAGTGTATTTTTGTCCCAAAAAAGCTTTTGATTATATGAATGCTCTCTATGTAGTGGAAAAAATTAAAAGCTTATTAAGTTTAAAAGTTTCATAGAGGAAAATGTTATAAGTATATATACATATGTATGTGCGCATTTTAGTGTATATACCGTGTTGTAATGAATTTAATAGCCCTATTCTGAGAAAACCTCACAACTGGTTTGTGAGGTTTATTTTGTGAGGTTATTCTTGCTCAAACCTCACAAGAAGGAAGCTCAAAACACTCACCACATGAGGTGAAAAGCACTTTGCTGTGAACCAGCTATTTTACAAAAACAAGCAAGACAAAATAAAGAAATGGACAACCAAGAAAAGTGAATAATTTAGCAAATTTATTAAATTTGGTGCATATATATACATATGTGTAATAATTTCATTTCTCTTAGGATTTCAAAAGAAAGAACAACTCAGGAGCAGCTGCAGCACTACAGGGTATTTTTTCAGCATAAATATCTTTTTATCCGCACATGTATTAAAAACACACGTTCATATTTACAAATGAAATTTTGTCTGAATTGTTTAAACATAAATATGTATGTATATGTCTTTTTATTCATACTTAGAAGGAAGTAAAACGTACAAACACCGTAAGTTACATATTTGGAAGAATGGTTCCTCCATCTTATTTCAATACAATAATTGCAAATTTTCTTAAAAATAGTGAAATTATCAAAATCAACACAACCGATTTTGTATTGTGAGGTTTGCTTTCACACATTACTAAATTGTGAGGTAATTTTGAACATTTGAGCTTTTGAAATCACCTCAGCATACGAAAACCTCACAACAGTGAGGGTGGTGATTTTTGTGAGTGCATGAGAATAGGGCTGTAAGAATGTGAAGAACCAATCCTCATCTCTACAATGGCAATGATCATTGCTAACAATCTGCCAAATACATTGTCATTGAGGTTGGTGATGTTCTTTTGTGACAATGGTCTCGTGTGCGTCGGATGGATCGAACTAATATAGTGTATATTTGAGGTCTCGAGCCGTTTAAAAATTATATGTGGAGAATGAAAGTGGAATTCTACTTTTTTCCAAAATGTATTTTTTTGGTAAAATAAGATTTCATATTTTAAGTCTTAAATAATTGTTGCATAATGTTTATTTACCAAATCATTAATTAAATATGATATTTACATATTGTAACGGATTTCTCGATGAATCGCCCACCCTGGAGCTTGATTATTAAATAAAAATCTCTATTTAATAGCTATACACTTATCTCTAATTATAATCTCCTAACCTTAACGCTTTTCTACACATTATCCGAATTAACAACTTCTTACTTATGTCTCATTTATTCTGAACACGGCAGCACTCTTACTAGAACTGTGCCTTCTTCACATTCCGGCATCCCTTACATAATAGATTGTTAAGAAAACATCCTCACTCGAAACTGCTGACAACTACGAATTTCGCTGCCTAGTTGATTCTGGTAATTTATCGTCGATTCAATTTTGTTCGCTATCATCCGTGTTTGTTATATTATGCTAGCAACTATTATTAAAATCTTAGTCATCCATATATGTACATATGTCCAAGTTTTGTTAAAATTTATATTTTGAATATCGCTAAATTTCAGTTTACGCAACAAAACAAAATGATGGCATCGCGACCGAAACTACGCGTTTGCATGTACCTCTACAAAAAATTTGTGGAAATGAGAACAGCGCCGTCAAACCATTTAAATGGTTGTTCGTTGCTAGCAATGGGTAACATGAAACATATTTAGACATTAATTATTAAACATTAGCAATGAGCAATCTCCATTGGCAATATTACTATCAATGCAGATTTTTAGCAATCTTGAATTACCTGTCGAGATGCCTCGTAATGAGTTTTTCTGTGTTGATATTTTCATTTTTGAATTCATTACGTCATCGTCTGTTTCTTGTTGCATACATACATATGTATGTTTATACTTAAACAAACGTTTAATTTTTTTACAACATCCATATGTTTTTAGAAGATGGAGTCCGGTGTAGAAGTACATGCAAGCGAGGAAAATTCTATGAAAACCATTCACTTAAAAGTGGCCAGAAACGATTCTTCTACATATGGCTCAAACAACTCACGATTTTCAGTCTTAGACCAAGTAACCTCTGGGTAACCAAAGAACATCCGTTTAAGGTAGTAGTCAGGTAACTTGTGCCTATTTTCATGACTTCTTTGGAGGATGGTTTTTTTTTTTTTTTGAAAAATTGAAAATATAAAAAAAAAACAATTTATTTGAAAAAATTGAATACTTTATTACTATTATTATTTCCACTCGAAGTTGGAACCTTAAAAAAAAAAAAATGCACGTCGGTGGCCCTTGATGTTATCTGAAATCAAATATTTCAGCAAAATGAATGTAAAATAAAAAGTTAGGGGTAAAAAAATTTCTCGTTAGTGCCGACGAAAACTATAAGTGTGTGGAACAGCCTGTTGAAATTTGAAAGCAATCGGTTCAGTAGAAAAAACGTTAGAACCCGGGCCGACCAGAAAAACAATGTTTTGAGAAAAACGCGTTTAAAGTTCAACAACTCCGAGAGAGGGGACTCCGAGGCGCTCTAGGAAACTCGTTATAACTCCCGAAATATTTCGAATTTCTGTCTGAAATTTTCTCAAGACATTGTATTTTCAAATTAAGTAAAAAAAAATTTAGATTTTTTGAACCCAAGTTACCAGACTATTACTTTAAGACGAGCTAAATCTTAAGGACTATGCACTGGCTTTGGGGCCAACCACGTAAAATGTAAACAAAGCAACAGCCTCGAAAGAGAAACCCTTTTGATGAACCATGGCAAACGCATTAGGGGCCTGAATTTGGTATCCCCGCAAAAGTAATACGGCTGTGTAAACTAACGTTGTGCAATACCAAAAGCTCCGTCAGAATCAGAAGGACCTCTCCTAGCCGTTCGATACTAAATGAGGTTGCAGCGATTTCTATAAGAGTGTACAGCTGCTGGCGTATGCCGATGATATTGATATCATTGAACTCAACAACCACGCCATTAGTTAAGCTTTCTCCATACTGGATAAGAAAGCAAAGCAAATGAGTGTAGCAGTGAACGAGGGCAAGACAAAATTCTCCTGTCATCAAGTAAACAGTTGTCGCACTCGCGACTTGGCTTCCACGTCGCTGTTGACAGTCATAACTTCGGAGTTGTAGATAATTTCGCCTATCCTGGAACTAGTATTAACATTAACAACAATGTCAGCCTCGAAATTCAAATCAAAATAACTCTTCCTCGAACTTAGTAGACTATTGAGAAATAAAGTCCTCTCTCGACAAAAAAAAAATCAAACTCTATAAGTCACTCATTATTCTCGTCCTGCTATGGTGCAGAAGCATGGACGATGACAACTCTGATTGAAGTGAAAAGTTCTGCGAAAGATTTATGGTCCTTTACGGATTGGCAATGGCCAATATCGCATTAGATGGAACGATGAGCTGTATGACATGTACGATGACATTGACATATGTAGTTTTAGCGAACTATGATCCAGCTCCGAAAGTATTCGACGCAGTATCTGCCGGGGGAAGCAGAGGATGAGGAACCCCTGCACTTCGTTGGAAAGATCAGGTGGAAAAGGACCTGGTTGCACTTGGTATCTCGAATTGGGTGCAAATTGCTAAAAGAAGAAACGACTGGCGCGCTGTTGTTAACTCGGCTATAACAGCGTAAGCGGTGTCTACGCCATTAAAGAAGACGAAAAAATGGTTTGCCCATTTATATTTTTAAATATGTATGTTATATATTGGAACATGACCTCCATTATTTTTCCAGTGGTTTTCACCAATTTGCCCTCGCTTACGGTTTGCTCTTTATTGCAAATAAAAAAGTTTTAAGGTTAAAAAATTTATAAAAAGGAATTTCATGTCTGATGACAAGATTTCGGACACTGGCTCAAGAAAATCAACCATCAAGGATTGGTATGCTCAGTTAAGATGTTGTGTAATGAGCATCGAAGACAGTGAACTCTGTGCACGCCCAAAAGAGGTTGTTATCGACGAAAACATCAAAAAAAAACCAAAAATTATTTTGAATGACCATAAAGTGAAGTTGTTCGAGATAGCAGCCACTTTAAAGATATCAACTAACCTTTATACATTTAGAAATATTTGGGTTCGACAAT
Organism: Bactrocera zonata; assembly: GCA_037783105.1. Taxonomy (NCBI): domain Eukaryota; kingdom Metazoa; phylum Arthropoda; class Insecta; order Diptera; family Tephritidae; genus Bactrocera; species Bactrocera zonata. The sequence goes on from JBAWJQ010002112.1 coordinate 89,960, forward strand.
GACGAGTTTTTGTGTCGATATGTAATAATGAATGAAACACTGCACACGATAAATACGCTACAAAGCGTGGAAAAACGAAACAGTCGGTTGGAATGGTTTGGGAGTCTGCATATTGGGATGAGCTTGGAATAATTTTTATTGACTTCCATTAAAAAGGAAGTCCCATCAACAGCCACTATTATAAAGCGTTTTTGGACTCTTTGATGCACGAAGTCGCTGAAAACCGCATTCGAAAAAAAAAACTTTCTGTTTCACAAGACAATGCACTGTGTCACAAGTCAATGAAAACATTGGCAAAAATCCGTGCATGGACTTCCAACTGCTTCCGCGTCGACCGAATTACACAGATTTAGCTCCCGGCGACTATTTCCAGTTCTTAGATTTCAAAAGAACTCTCGCTTGGAAGCAACATTTTGCAAGAGTATAAAAATGGTGTCGAAAAGTTGGAGATTCGTTACAATACAACCTTTAAAGCGATCTATGTTCTTTTACGCTGTCACACTTGGATACAGTTTATTTTGACTATCAATTGTTTATGCCTTAACTATATTTACATACAATTAGTTGCTACAGAGTATTATGGTTTTGTTCACCTAACGGTTGCACCTATCACCTAAATGATCAGGGTGACGAGAAAAGTTGAAATCCAGTTGACTGTCTGTATGCCCGTCCATCCGTCTGTGCAAGCTGCAACTAGGGTAAAAATTTAAATATCTTGATGAAACTTGGTATGCAGGTTTCTTAGTCCAAAAAAAGTACGAGTTCACAGATGGGCGTAAACGGACCATTGACACGCCCATAACTAAGCACTAAAGTAAGATATAAAACTCTAATTTGGTACAGGAAATCGCAGCAGCAAAAGGTACCTGTGGACAGAAATTTTTAATAAGGGGGCGTGGCCCCGCCCTCTAATAAGTTTAATGTATTTATCTCCTAAACCACTAAAGCTAGAACAACCAAATTCGCCCAGCACGAATATTATAAGAACTCCTACAAACAAAATTTGATACGTCGTATTCCTTTCATACGCAATAATTGCGTTTTCTTCCCATATAGCACAGTTTTAAATTCCAATTGATTTTTTTTAATTTCCAGAACACAAATCAAGAAGCAATTAATATAACGAGATTAAACTCGGCACGAATAATGTCTTCAGTGTGGGCCACCTTATGAACAAAAATTGTTTAAAACCAATAAAAACTGAACATTGTAATTTGGTATTATATTGTTATTTATTTTAGGTTAATTTTCAAATATTGATAATAATCGAAATAATAATATAATAATAATAAAAAATAAAATAATATTAATGCCGAAGTTAAAGTTCTTTAACAGTTTTCATATGTATCTTCTTGTTTGTTATTAAAACGCATTTTACCCTGGGGGTCAAAAAACAACATTTTTATATTTTTGCAGCTGTAATGACTTTGATCCAGTCCGAAATTTAAATAGTCAGATAAGTGCTTACATATGTACATACATATGTATGTTTGAAATAAACAAAACATACGTATATATGTAGAGATAACTCTCGAATTTTCATAAATTTGTGTACATCTATAAACTGTTTTTTGTTATTTAAGTTTTAACCATTGTAAGTTGTAACTGTAATCAATACACTTCCAAAATTTATTGCCGGCAATTTGCTGTAATAAATTGTTTAGTTTGTTTTAGTAAAATTGCAAAAGGCATTTTTCTCTCAGTAGAATGATTGAATACGTGTTCAGTTTTCGTTATGTTTCGATTGAATTTCGCTCATGTCAACCTTTGGGTGTGCTTATGCATAAGTATTTTTAATTTCAGAGTAATTATAAAAAGTGGTCAAAGGTTCATGCTAACACAAGTCAAAGACATATACAAATACTTGCACGCATTAAATGCAAATAATTTTTATTTGCATGTAACTAATTTAATTGTCTCGGAAAGGCCATTACTCTTAATATTAGACCCCATATGTGCCTGTTATTTACATATCTACCCAGCAATATTTTAAATATTATTTTATATTTAAATGCTAAGGTACTTAAACTTTTTTTGTGCACTGTGGGGCAGGTATTAAACACTAACAACATAAATTACAATTAATACTTGTGAATGTTTGGCTAATAAAACGAAATAGAGAAGATTCAAGGGTTTATTATATAAAGGTCGGGCCTACCAACTGACTAAATAACGATTATATTTACAATTTTTTCCTAGCTTTATAGTGGAATTCTGCAAGCAGTCTCTAGTCACATATGAGACATTTTGAGGAAAAATCTCAATTTGTGGTCACTGTTGTGTTCACTAAACAGTCTCTAGCGTTAGTTTCAAAATATTTACTCAAATTTGAGACTTGATAGTTAGCAGGTCACAAAACTAAAAACTCTTGTTTGCCATCATAGAGATCATCATAAATATTCTTCGATTGTCTTTTTTTTTATATTTTGTAAGCAAATCAAACACGAAAAGGTTAAAAATAAATAAATTTTACATAAATTTCGTAAATATTATGAAACAAAGCCAACATATGTATATTTTAATTTTTATCAGTAATTATGTTTCTTGACTATGTTATAGAAAATTTAATATTTGTTATCGACATATATATTTTCATTCGAGTGTAAAAACATCTCTGAATAATGAAATGTAATAGATTTTGTGACTGTCACTTACACAATAGCAAAATCGTCTTAAGTCAAAAAACTTGTCTCTAACTTAAAATCTCTAATTTAGAGGCTTGAGACTGTTATCGCAGTACAGAATCGCAGGTTAGTTTTCGCAAAAGTACCAATGACTTAGTTTAAACCCAGGCTTGATGCGGTTTTGTTTTTAATTGCTATTAGCGATAAAAGTCGGAGTCGAGTAAGACCCATATTATTTCTTAAAAAAATTTTATTATTTTTAATTTGCTAAATGACTTTTGAGCTGATGCAGAAGTGACAGGAATTGTAAAGAATAATAACATTGCTATAAAAACTTCCGCTATATATTTTGTTCTTTATTGTCTTAAATAATTGGTGAAAAGTCCATGCTTGAGTTAGTTGAGGTAAAACTAGGTGGTAAATATTCATAAATTTAAGTGGATATTTCTGAATAATGAAGTTGCCTTAATTGTAATAAAAATGTTGGTGGTAAAAATCAAATAAATATTTTTTCTAAAACTAAATTTGCAACTTTACTTGCCCAAATTTAAGGTCGCAGTTTTGTAATGTTTAAACTGGCATGAATGCGCGAAGCAACACGAACTCGAAATTTAGAATTTTTTTTTAATACTCTCTGCTTTACTACCCTCATCCTTATAGGGACTCTTCAGAACTATTTCTGATAATGCTCTGGAAATATCAAAACAACGAAGTTTTATTGTAGACCTGAATTATTGTACTTATTGCAGGTGACTTTCATTTTTCACGATATTTTTATATTTGACACAATTTATTGACTAAACGGACATCAATATGAGTCTTAAAATCAAATCGAATTGAACTACTTATTGACCATTATTATTGACATTAGTTTACTTACTCATGATACAGCATTACCCGTTCTTGAAAAATATCTGAACCCGAATTCACAAAAATCGCACATCGACGAAAAATAAAACGCACATGTCACTATCCGTCAAATTGACAACACTGTCAACAGAAAAAATTTAGAGGAATCCCCTGGGCATAAATTTTGAATTTCTCTCAAATGAATTGTTATAATGTATACAAGGATTTGAGTGACCCCAGTGCTTGATGGCCCCGGAGAACTGCCCCGCTTAGTCCCTAGGTAGCTACGCCACTGGGAATGAGGTACTGATGTCGTCTTATTGTGTGGATTATATCTAAATAATGGTTAAATCCTCTACTGAAAATCTAAATGTGAGCTTAAATAAAAAATTGTTTGTATTTATTTAAAACCCATTAAACAAATTATAATTTATGTATATGCCTATGCATGTTTATATACAACAATATAATAATTTAGAGAATGTTTCACCTATCTTTAAATTCACAACTCAATTTGAAACGTAGTTGAATTTCCTACAGGGTATATGAGTATACATAGAGGTTAATTAAAACATTAAAGCGCTGTAAATGCAAAAATCTCAAAATTGCATCTCCAAAAAGTGGTATTTAAAAAACTAGACAATACTTCTACTATCAGTAAACACACAAAAGTACTAAGTAAAAGACCATGGAACTCGTGGATAAACAGGATTTTATTAAACTAATAATTCTGAGTATAACGTTAGCATTATGGTTTTATTGGTTGTGGATGAGAAAAAATCTGTACCTGTTCGCATTACGCTTCCCAGGATTATTTGGATGGCCCATTTTTGGAATACTACTTCGCATTAAAAGCCAACATAGTACGCATAAACAAATAGTGAATTGAATAGTTGACATTTATATTTAAAGAGAACGCCGAAATTCTCATTTTTGAATATGTTCTGGTTAAATAATATCAAAACAACAATTGTTGGGATTCTTCCGAATTCAAATGTTACTTCGATCGCTTGAATGAATAATAATTTAGGGTTTAAATCTGTGGTTATTTCATGATATGCATATATCATATGTACACATTACACATATACAGTTCATTAAAAAATAACGTTTTTCTTTCGTGCGATTAAATCACCGAAAACTGTCCCCAAACGCCAATCCGATAAGGAATGTTTAAACATCAAATAAAACATATTAAGAAAACATTTAATGGCAACAAAAAATTTCATTCAATACAAAACAATACATTTTCTATAATTACAAAAACTTTTCCAAATAAAGGCTATTCAAACTTATAAAAACGAAAAAGTTATTTTTTGAACGCAAATAAAACGTAACATGTTTAACCACAATAGTAACATAAGATTAAAGAAGAAGGGGTAACGAAAGCCAAACCCTTTTGAAAAGGAAAAAGGAAATTTTGAAAGCACTTTTTTTATAAAACTTAACAAATTCTACAATTTGTAGTTCTTGTTCAAAATAATGCATGAAAGATAATTACTTTTAATGAGACAATTCATTTGTTTTAAAGATTTTAGATTTCTTTTTAATCTACTTTTTTATTCAATGACATTATCGTATATCATGCTTTAAGCGTAATATGGTGAACTATCTTTAATAAGTTATATCACAATGGACCGATAGGTAGAAAATAAAATACAATAATTTCAGTACCGGCGAGAAGCTGTAGTCTACTTCAAAGAAAACTGTAATTATCCTTATAATATAGAAATGCCTGTCTATTTGTTTAACTGCCAGTTATCGCCTTAACTTTTTCAAAATATATAAATATTCATATACATATATAAATTTTTTTAAGCTTGAAATTTATCCTAAAAAATGTTAATAATCAAAACCTCTTCTAATATACTAGAGATAGCAGAATTGGTGCACTACTTTCGAAATTTTGCTCAATTTTATAGCTGCGTTTGTATTATGGATTATACATAGTTAACAATATACACCAGTGCCACACTAATTAACACATCTTTGAATATTCCAATAGTATTGCTTGAAATTTTAAGATAACGGTATTTCAGGAAATATTTTTTTTGCATGTTAATTCATTGTTATTTTGCGGTTGTAAATCACACATCAGTGAAAACTTTGGGGTGGGTTTCAAAGAAGTATGCCTTAATTTCATAAAAGCTTTTAATTTAAGCTGGACTTTTAAGTAGCACACCCTGACTTTAGTTTAGTATAACGTTTGCGTTTAAGGTTGTGATTTTTTTCGAGATTAGTTAAAAAATATTTTTAAAATGTGGCTTTGCAAGAGCTATAGAGCTGAGAATAAAACATTTGCAAATAAAACGATATCCAGAAGCCAAAAGATCACAAAAAGAGAAGATTCTTTCGGTGCTCGGCAAGCGCTTAAAGATTTTTTTGCAACTTCCTCCTAATACGAGCTTCAATGCACGAGGAATTTGACAAAAACATTGCCAGTAGGACTGTTAGGAGGGGATGCCATAGTTTAAAAAAACCAAAAGTTAGACACAATAATCGAAATTCGCGATTGGAGTTTGTTAGGTTGCATATGGCTTCACCTCTTTCTTATTGGAATTCTGTAGTTTGGAGCGAAAAATCTAAATTCAATTTACACGGGTCTGATGGAAAAACTTATGTACATATATGCGACGCCTCCCAAATAAAGAAGCGGACCCAAAGTATGCTTTTAATTTGTTTTCCTTGAACGTTATTTAATAAATGTTGCTGCCTATACTTCAATTCCTTCTCTATATTTTTAAGTTTTCTTTAATTTTCTGTTAATTTTAATGCACATGGGAAGGAATGCTAATTAGTGTGCCACCCCTAAACATAGCGTATATATGTGTATAGAAAATTAAAAGCAAAATTAATTATTAATTTCTATTAAATAATTTATATTTTAATTACAGATCTTATTCAAGAGTTTGGCAAAATATTCAAAGATTGTAAGGCATACACTGTTTGTACATGGATGGGTACATATCCAATTATTATAACAGCTGATCCACCTTTTATAAAAGATGTATTATGTGCAAAGGAGTTGCTTAATAAAGCCCAGCCATTATACCAGCCACTCTATGACGCATTCAAAGGTGGTCTTATTTCAAGTCCAGGTAAAAATGTTTATTATATTTGAATACTTGTTAGGTTGGTGAGTATATAAAAATGTGTTTCGTTTTACAAGTATGTATTTCATGTTTTTAGTAATAACATGTATTTCACAATTGCGATGAAGCATAGTTGAAAGATTCAATGCAAGAGTTCTTAATTAACCAACCATAACAATAAACAGTACGAATAATTGGAAAGGTCGAAACTATTATTTTAGTATATAAAAGACCTATGTATCTTTTAAAATTACCGAGTTTAAAAAGATTTAGTTTTCATGTTATGTCCTAAAATTCGTCCTTAAAATATTTGAACTAAAACGGCGTTCGTGCCAATTCCAGGGCTTCCAAACAGTATTTTTTGTAAACATTAGTGTGATATTTTAAATTTTCGAATGAGTTAATATTTTTATATATAAATTATTTAGCGACTTAATTGAGCCATACTTCATACTCATTTTATATTTTAGATTTTAATAAAATATCACTTTTATACTCTGGCAATATGTTGCTACAGAACAAAATAATAGTTTTGTTCACCTAAAGGTTGTTTGTATCACCTAAACACAATCGATTTTTATATAGGGTTGTCTGTTTGTCCATCCGTCTGTGACAGTTCGTAGATGGGCGTAATCGGGCTACTGCCACACCCACAAAACGCTTAAAGTGCTATAACTTAGTACTAGATTACGATACGACACTAAAATTTAGCACCGGGGCGCAGAGCAGCAAGAGGCATACGTGCAATAAAACTTTTGAAAAAGTGGGCGCCCTCAAATATGTTTAATGTATATGTATATCTATCAATAACCAAATTCGGCTAGAGCAAATTTTATAACATCTTCTACCGACAATATGAAAATCGATGAAATCGGATAATAATCATCCCACTCCGCATATAAGGGTACTATTATAAACTACTAAAAGCGCGATAAATCAAAAACTAAATACTACAGAGAAAGTAAATTTTACCCGGTTGATGGTATGAGAAGATTTTAAAGGAACCAGAACCTACCAGACCGATCGACGAAATTGGGTACATAATATTATTTTTACATTCCTATATTCCAGTACGAAAACGAGCGAAATCGGAGTACAACTGCGCCTGCATCCTATATAACACAATTATAATTCCATTTGATTTTTTTACTCTCCAGTATGCAAACCAATCATCAAAGAATGTATCGAGATAAGACTTTGCCCGAATTGTGCGCTTATAGTAGGCCACCTTATGACTAAAAATCGGGCCAAAACAATTCAAACTCCCATATACCGAATATGGAACAAAGTTCCAATATTGAATCTTTTATCAAAAAATATCGGTCAATATACTTAAAAGAAGGGAAGCTCGACTACTTATGTATATTCCAGCAAAGACCTCATATAACTGAAGGTACCTTTTTCCCAGGTTTTGATCCTGGCAAGTTGCAAGAGTATGAAATGTTCGATTACACTCGAACTTAGCCCTTCCTTGCATGTTATGTTTAAACTCACGCATTTGACTGAATCTTTGAACTGCATTGAAGCACTGCTTTAAAAATAGTATTTTTAAGTCGGTTATTATTTGTTGCATAGCCCACATTATTGCAAACATTGATTTCCTAATAACTAATTAACCGAAATTTAAAAATTGTAATTATTTGATTTCAATTAAATGGCATAGCGGATCAATGGCATAAAAATCGCCGTATGATAAATCCAAGCTTCCATCAAAAAGTACTGACCTCATTTTTGCCCGTATTTAATAAAGCTAAAGATGGTTCTATTCTAAAATTCAAAAACTTTACAAAGAATGAGCATGTCTTTATTAGCGAAGAGTTGCAAAGGATCACTCTTAGTATAACTGTTGGTGAGGACATTTAATATATGTACTTACATAAGTATCTTTAGCTTGTATTAATCGACTTTAATGCAGAAACCACTATGGGGAATGAGATGCAAAAAGGCGATCAGGTATCCGAGGAATTAGTGAAGTCATATGTCATGTTAGTACAAAATAATAAATAAAGTAGTTTAATACTGTTATAAAAAGTTTTAGAAGCATGGAAAATCTGCCAATTGAATGCTTCTTAGCATATGTGAAACTGGATCGTTTGTACGCCTGGTTTACGAAAGCATCGAAGGAATTTGTGTACAAGTTTATTAAAGGGGTAATTAGTATTAGATATAAAACAATGAACATCAACAATTATTCTGAATATTATTTATTTAGCTTTTATATGGGAAGCTCTCACAAACGCCAAGTACGGAAAATATTCGACTTAATGTCAATATATCCTCAACTAATTTTGTAAACAGTTATTCACATGGAAATAAGGGATTTAATGAAAAGAAACCAAACATTTTCATTGACCATGCTATAAATTTATATCGAGAAGGAAAAATTTCGCATCAAGATCTCATTAGTGAAACGAACACAATTGTATCTGCGGTATGTAAAAAAATGATTTTAATTTTTTCAATTACTTACAAAATAAATTATAGAACATACAACCACACAGGAAGAAAAGTCGTTGCCTTTTTTTGAAATCGTAGTATTGCTTACTGATTGTTTTAATATATTCGACTCATCGACTATAATGAAAATAATAACTTTTAATTCCAAAAAATATAATCTTGCCAGTCGACTGTTGTATTGAATGGTTTTCAGCAACACTTTCAACGGACTCTCGATTGGACTCAAGTGTATAATGCTACGAGGTATGACAATTAAGTAATGAGACTGATTCCATAAAAACCGCATATTTGAAAATTATTCCACAACTTTGCCATCCCCTTCAAAGTAGTCCCCATGGACAGCTATACAGCGAATCCAGCGCGTTTTCCATGCTTCGTAACATTTTTGGAACGCTTCGACTGGGATGTCCGCGAGTACCCTCGTCACGTGGTGGTGGTCGTTTGACCACCCATTTTGTTTTAGGAAGCAAAAAAAGTCACAGGGTGACATGTCGGGCGAATAAGACGGCTGTTGCAAGACGGCGATCCATTTAGAGGCCAAATACTGGGACACACTGAGGGCGGTGTGGCATGGCGCGTTGTCGTGACACCCTGTTGACTCATTTTCGCAATCTTTTCAGTACTTGGCAATAGTATGCTTGATTCACAGTTTTCCCGGGTGAAACGAATTCTTTGTGGACGATTCCACGGCTATCAAAAAAGGCAATAATCTTCGTTTTCACCTTCGACTTGCTCATGCGAGCTTTTTTCGGGCGGGGGGTGCGCGGAGACAACCATTGTGATCTCGGGCACGACTAAGAGCACTATCCCCATACACTCTTACAATTTTAGCGTACGTTTCCGAAGCAGTTTCGCCCAATCTGGCGCAAAATTTTATCGCGACGCGTTGCTCTTGATTTCGTTTTTCCATTTTCGTGACAAGCACTACAAACACACGTCTACTCAACTTGACGCAGCAGGTGAACTAAACAAGCTATAGCGATGGAGAGAGAATCCACATACATCAATGGAGAGGGGAGAGATGCCGGAAAAAGAGAAAGGGAATTTGAAGGTCACTAATTTCTCACAAGCGCGGCAATAAAATCAGTCTCATTACTTAATTGTCAAACCTCGTATATCCACCTTTCATTCATTTCACAAATCGGCACCGCAGGGGCGCTGACATATGTAGTTATAACGAAATTAGGCAAACGATTATATTGGACTGCCTAACAATTGAATATACTTATATGTATTTACAAAGCCATAACTTTAAACCACGGTCTCTATGCCGCTAAATTCTGTTTAGTAATGTTTTACACTCCTTTTAGTAAAATATCTTTTTGCAAACCTATTTAAGATAAAAACCTTTCAATTTATCCTGTTGCTGAAATGTGGTAAATTGTAGATGTTGCAGAAAAAAATGTCATAAACGTGAAAGTCTATTCCAATAAAATATTAATGTTCAAATAAAATGTTTATAGTAATAAATAACTAGAGTATTGATTTATGATTTGTATGTTTTTTTTAGGTAATCTATAAGTAACTGGCCTTTGTATTTCCGTCATTTATACACTTTATTAACCATCTTATAGGCTTTTGAGACGACCGCCAATGGACTATTGTCAGCACTTTTGATGTTAGCTATGCATCCTGCTGTACAAGAAAGATTATTCGAGGAAATCGAAAACATGTTCCCCGACAAACATTTTTTCGTGGACTGTGAAAATATTACTAATCTACCATATTTGGATATGGTTGTAAATGAGACTTTACGCTTAATGCCTTCCATACCCATGATTGGTCGTCAGGTCATACAAGATACTACACTGAGTAACGGTTTGGTGATTCCAAAAGGAATCGAAATTTTAATTTCAATTTTCGATTTACATCGAAGAACTGATATTTGGGGTGCAAATGCTGATAAGTTCAACCCAGAAAATTTTTTACGAGAGAATTTGCAAGAAAAGCATTCGCATGCATACATACCTTTTTCGAAAGGGGTACGAGATTGTATAGGTAAGTATTTTCACCACATTATAAATGTACATATATTCCTGTACCTACAAATAAAAGTGTTTATTTATAATTATTATATTATTTTTCACAGGATGGAAATATGCTCTTATGGCAATTAAAATACTATTGGCAGGTTTCATTCGGAACTTTTCTTTTGAAACTAATGTAAAATTGGAAAATTTAAAATTTACGAATAATGTATCACTTAAATACACCAATGAACCATCGTTTACAATAAAAGACCGGTGTAAATAATTCAGTTTGATGCAAATAAAGCATTATTAAGAAAATAAAATTAGTTATTGAATTTACAGTTACATTTTTAAACCAGAACCTGAGAAGAGTGCCCTTCGAGAAAAAAAAAACTGAATACTATTAAGAAATATCAATAAAAGTAAAATAATGTTTATTGTATATGGGGTATTCCATACCAAATCAACAACTTTTGAACCCGACCCCTTTAAATTTTGCTGAAACTTATCCATCCTTTTCTACCCTTTGAAAAACATTTTTGAGAATTTTTTCAAAATTTTTTGTCCAACTTCAAAAAAGTTATGAATTTTTAAAAAAAAAATGGCTTTTTTATTTTCAAATAGCCATAACTTTTGTAGAAATTGATTTTTGGGGACCTTTTTTTAAAATTTTTATTTTTGAATGAACTTTTCGCAAAAAATATATAAAATAATCGGTTTTTTTGTTTATTTTAAGTTCGCGATTTTTTTTCTTTAAAAAAACTTCAATTAATTTGACAACTATCCCTGCTAATCCCGGAGTGAGCCGATTTTTTTATATTCTTTTTATTTATTTAAAATAAATATTATAAAAAATATTCGTAAATTAAGTCTATAAATTGAGAATATTATATCACAAAATCGTTAAATTATATTTTTTATATGATAGAAACAAAGTCTACGAAAAAGAAAATTTTTTCATTTTTGAATATTTGACAATTTCTTTTTAAATAAATAAAAATATCAGGGATAGTTGTCAAATTAATTGAAGTTTTTTTAAGGAAAAAAAATGGCGAACTTAAAAAAACAAAAAAACCGATTATTTTATATAATTAAACGTGTTAAACTTTTTTCGCGTATTTTTTGCGAAAAGTTCATTCAAAAACAAAAATTCAAAAAAAATCCCCAAAAGTTAATTTCTACAAAAGTTATGGCTATTTGAAAATAAAAAAGCCATTTTTTGAAAAATTCATAACTTTTTTGAAGTTCGACAAAAAATTTTGAAAAAATTCTCAAAAATGTTTTTCAAAGGGTAGAAAAGGATGGAAAAGTTTCAGCAAAATCTAAATGGGTCGGGTTCAAAAGTGGTCGATTTGGTATGGAATACCCCATATGTACTAATGTGAAATATGTATACCATATTCCGTCAAATATGGCAATTATCTATAACTATCAAATTATCTTCCCAATTCATGGATTTTCATTTCAAAAGCTTATTCCTAACACTTTCGGTGTTCACATAAAGAAAGGATTCTGATTAGACCAACAAAGGCTTGGATAAAAAAGTTTACAGCACTTCCCATTTGAACATTGTAGATAATTTTTCAAAGGATTTGTTTCAAAATTGTTATTTATTTCAAAAACTGTTGTATATTTACATTATTTTTCTGTTTTGTATTTTTATCAATTCAAGAAGGTAAACCAAAACAGATTAAAGTAGATATTAAATAATTTAAGGTAGATACATAAATACTTTCATATTTTTTGCTTAAAAATAAAATTGGAGACAATTTTACATTTAAATTCATTCACACGGTTACTATTCCCTATTTTCTCAGCAAAATTTGATACATTATATTATTATATTCACTTTTATCCATTTTAAAACTACAGAAGCACTAATAAAAGTCAAGAATAAACCAACTCAGGATTACATCAATTCTAGTTTAAGTTAGTCTGTATTGAGGTGCTTCAAAACAGAGTGTAATCAAACATTTTAATCTTATTATTATATTATTCAGGATATCATTGATTAATTCGAAAGTTTCAAAATAAATAAATACAAATAAATAATTAATAATAATTTTGCACATTTTAGTTTTCTAGGCACAGAATCCTAAGTAAAAACGGGTTTTCAAAGGACAAAGTGCTTGAATTAAGTCAGTCTTCCAAATTTTCCTATATTGTATATATACATACAAACAAAATGTATGTTTACAAACCGTTTTCACAAATATTATTGCATAGGCACACAGGAGAATAAGCTTTTATTATGCAGTTGTATTTTTTTGATATCAACCTAATTTGATTTGATGTCGATAATACCGAATTTCAAAACTAAAATAAAACGCAGCTGAGTTGAAATCAGTAATAGGGGCATTAATATTTCATTTCTTTATTGTATGTACGTATGGACAGGTCACCAAGAGAAGCGTAAGAGAGATATATTGCAAATTAAAATATCAATTTATTCATAAGGATGAACTTACCTAATTTTTCTCCACCAACAACGTCACGAATAGGCTGTAACAGTAGTATTACCATAGGGTAAATAACCATCCATTTTAAGTGGGAAATTGGTAACAAAAGTGGATTACTCAGCAACACCATTTTGTTGCACACTATGAACTTGGCTGCTTCGTTTATTCTAGGAGGGTTTCTCGACACAAAAAAAAAAACGGTAACAGCACTAAAATATTGCTTTGATTTCCTCTCTAGTTATTCTGTCACTATTTATATAGTTATTACGCACACACCTACATATGTACGGTTCCTTAACTATTAGTCGGATTCATTTAATTTCATAATTTCGGGATAACTTCACATTGATCCCCAAGCGTTTTCGATTTCTTATTCTCTAGCAACATATTTCTCCAGAGTAACATAGTTTTGTATACCCAACGATTGTTTGTAACACCTATCTTATCGATATACAGCTATATAGTTACATACATATGTATATAAATGACCAGAATGACGGGACAAGTTCAATTCCGTATGAATATCTGTCGGTCCACCTATGAAACGAACTAAAATAAAGATATCTTGATAGAACTCGTTATACGTATTCCCTGGTATTATTAGAAGGTTGGTGTTCTAGATGCGTGAGATCGGATAATTTTCACGTTTAGAACAGCGAATTGTAGTAGGAAGGACATTTGTAGTTTGAAAATTTTTAAAAAGCTATACTATTACTATACAAACTTAACTCTCAAACCACTATAGCTATATCAACCAAAAAGGTGTGAAAATGGGCGGAACCTAAGAAAACATTGCAGAAATAGTGTCATTTAAGTGTGTCATCTCTCGTCAAAAAGGTCAATATAAGTGTAAGAAAATCAAGTGAGATTAAAATATTGGATATACCATATTTTGATGCCGAAAATGTGTGGAGTTTGTCGCAAAATACCCCTTCTTCCATATAATTCACATTTCGATATTTTAACAAACTTTATTTCGAATATGTCGATCGGAATACGTACATTTCATCTTCTTCATAAATTTGTGCGCAAACATGTTCTTGAATAATGCAATCCATTCATACCTTTCCCTACGCCCAACATAACCGATATAGTGAATTCATATTTTTCACCTGGCTTTAAACCGTTTTTGTTGAACAAAATGTATGAAATAAAGTGGAAAGGTTTTCTTAAATATAATGTGATTTAGCGCTGAATATGGAAGCAATTGGTCTAGATCTTGGTATAAACCTTATATTCCAAACTCGTATAATGATTCTCGATTGCCTGGTTGACTTTTCTTACGTATATGTTGGATCTTTGGTTCATTTAATACCATATAGATCTATTTTTCTTATTTATTTCCCCCATAAATCTCCATAATCATTAAACGAGAATTTTAAAACCGAATAAATTAAGGAAAAGTAAAGCACTCTTTCCGTAACTATCTTATTTATTGAAAAATCCACACTATAACTAATTTTACGAAAATGTACAAATTACACATAAAATTAAAAAAATTGAGAAAAGAAATTGTACTGACGCTTATATTATATTTTAAAATCAATTATTAATAAATGTTTTACGATTTTATCTTCAATGACACTCGTATGCATACTTGACGGAATCGAAGTACAAGGTACATACATACATATGTATGTATATAAATATGTATGCCCACACTAAACATATCATAATTACATATGTTCATATCCAAACATAGGATATTTTATTTTATCCATTCTAAATTAATTAATTCTTTCCGTCATTTTTAAATCGAAGATTCAATTAGATTATTTCAGCATTCCAATATCTGGCTCATACTTTAAAACTAAAAAAAAAAAGTTAAGCACATTTGGAAAACCACCATGTTCACATAACTCACTTCACTTCACTTTATGTAATATTAAATTTGATTTCGTAGTATTTTTTAAAAAGACGCTCGCTTGATGAATCTATGACCACAATTATGATTAGATTGAGATAAAAAACATATTCTAAATATTTGTTCAACAAACCAGACTTCTTTACTTAAATCATATTAGGTTTAGTTAAGACGAAAACATATTCATTTCGAAGTATGATGTCTAAAAAGGATTGTATTACATATATTGATTTTGTTATCGAATTCACATAGATCAGATTCCTTAATAGCAATCATAAATAACTCATCCGTCTTCATATGGCACATATAACATATGACTTTTTTTACACACAACACAAGCTTATGTTTATATGTATGCGTGTATGTCGTATTTAAAAGACTTATTGCTAAGTTAAATAGATGTTGCTTACAACCAATCAAAGAGATTCAGAACTTAGGTTTCACAATTCCCTCAAAAATTTTGTTAATATTATTTTATGCACTTTTATTTATTTAATTTTTGTCACAACTAGGACCAGATTGCTCATCAATCCAATTCAACTATCCACACTGCCTGCATTAAACGTAATGCATGAATTGACTAATTAATATCTATTTTTGGGTGCTTTTAGTTGGTTTGCATTTTATTCGTATTTGCACTAAAATATTTTCGCCACTTAGCACGATAACATACATTCGCACGTATAATACACATACTCATATTTTTAATTTCATTTTAGTTGTCAAATTACACAAATTAACCGGTGGACATGTCTTCACACCAATCGCCACTAAGTTTTCTTTTATAAAACACTTTGGTTAATGACTCTAGAGTTAGGACAAAGAGGATACCGCAACAAACAATCGTGTGACGTAAATCGGAATTTTGTTTCAAACATTGTAATGAACCCGCAGCGTAAAGTAATAACTACCAACTACGATTAGTGACTAAAGCGTACGGCTTCAGTCACACTGTAACAAACGTGGATAAATTGCAAAGCTGGGATGCTGGAATGCTGTGTTCTCAAAACAGCGAAAAGCTCAAATAAGAAGTGGCTCTCTGAGAGTCTCCAAACATCCAAGGATTCTTGTATGTTAATATTAACGGACCCACCGCAAGTATAGTTTTGCTCTTTCTGCACATCATAAATGGGCTGCGGTACATTAACACATGAGTAAGTAGTACGAGTGTAGGCATACAGTGCCTTTGAAATTTGAACGCCAACAAAACAGTTGTTACTTGCGTACATATGTATGTATAATAGCAGAAACAGCCAAAAGCGCTACTCCCTTCCTTCCTTTGCCTTCCTTAGCGAGCAAAATGTGTTAAAAGTTGAGCTCGTGGTAAAAACTCAGAAATCAGAAATCTTTGTTTATTTTCATTTGAACAATGTTGCCATTGCTCTTGCTTTTGCACACATCTATGTTTTCAACTACAATTTTTTATAATATTGAATATCAAAACTGAAAACAAACTATTAAAAATAGTTTATATATTTATAAATTATAGCATTCGACTCCAATTTTAAGCTATTTGAAGAAAATTTCAAACATATTGAAGACAACTTTTATAATTACTACAGTATATCGAGATTGGCAACCCTGCGTTGTGAGAGAGCAATCAGCTGACACGTTTCTACGGCAAAAATCCAAATGCCGTGAATTCCTACGGCATCCTACGGCAAAGAGAGAAGGGAGTAGCGTTTTTCGCTGTTCACTTACATTGCGCGCCCATTATCAGCTGACACGGGCCACGGGTCTACGTTTTTGGCTGTTTGCGCTATCATACATACAAGCAGTGGCGTAGCTACCTACGACCTTTGCGGGGTATTGCCCCGGGGCCCTCAAATCCAAAAATCTCGATCGAACTCAATTTTTGGAAATTTCTCCCATTTTCAAAACAAATATGACAGGTTGCAACCAACTTTAATCATGACAACTCAGGGGAATTCCCTTAAGTTCTTTCTGTAGGTTTGCAGCGTTGTCAATTTGACGGATAGTGATATGTGCGTTTTATTATTCGACGATGTGCGTTTAGTTGTTAATCCGAGTTAAGATTTTTTTCGAGAACGGTTAAAAAATTAATACTGTATCAAGAGTAAAAGCGGCCATACACGACATATGTGCGTTCGATCGGTTTGCGTGCGATTGCGGTTTACTCGTGTATGGGCTTGTGCACATACCGATCCATGTTCGCGAAAATGTTTGATTTTTTACGATCGGTGTGCACACATGTGTGTCGTATATGGCGATGTGTACACACAAAATCTCATTTCTCTCGTGTCGCCGAACAGTGAAGATCGCGGACGAACAATGGCAAGACGCTTAAAAAAATCGATTTTTTTTGGAAGGGAAAGAAATAATTGATTCAAGCGAAATTTCTAAGCTTTATAGTTACATATATGTATATTTTAACATCTTTCACAAATTTTTTGGATACGAAATCTGCCTTTGGGAAGCAATTGCCCAATGCTTCTCGCATGCGCATTTTTCGGACAGCGGGCAGGATGCAGGTCGCAATTTCAATCGGAAACAAAAAATTCAAAAAGATTCACATTTTTTAATAATTTATCTTCTAGTTAAACTAAGAAAATTTCAAAAAAAAGTGTAAAATTTTACAATTTTTTTTAAATTTAAAAAAAGTTGTTTCCGACCAAAAACATTTTTCTTTATGTGGTTTAAAAATATGTTCAAGCTTGACTTTTCTTTGCTTTTTTACTTTAAATAGAAGAAAACTTTATGCCAAAGATAATAAATTTTGCCCCGATTGCATACGATGTTTATTTTTATTTCTATCCCGCCCACCAATTAAGAATAATCGTAAAAATGAAATCAAAGTTTTCGCTTTTTGCCCAATCGCTCATATATCTGCTAGACGCTCGGTCACTATTTCCCTTCTAGCTTCGATAATATTTCGAATTCCCATCTATAACTTTAGGGACATATTCTTAGATAATTTTTAAAGAGATTTAAGCAAAAAAAACTGAGATAGGTTGCACTCCGGGAGTGCAGACAGAAGTGAAAACTTGAACTTATGGCGCGTTGGGCACTTTTTTGGGTGAGCATGAGAAATTGTACAAGTTTCAAGTTTATCAAAGCAATCTGGGAACTTTTTGAGTGGACATGAAGTATAATAATATAGAAACTATATTCGAAGGAAGTGGTTTTATTTAAATGATTAAATATTAGTAAATGGTAAGTACAAAATTTAGCAATTCTCATCCATAATTTCAACAACTCTTACATCATCATTATCAGCATTTTCATCATCACTATCAGGATTTTCATCAGATTCTAAAACTGAAACAATATGTCTATGGTAACTAAAGTATGAAATGAACAATTTTGATTTAAATCTATTTATATATCTTGTGAATACTGTATCAGTAGTAGTTTTGTATTTTGTTGTGCTAATATTGGGATCATTGGACATCGTTAAATCAAATTCTTCATATAATATTAGCAATTTACTTTTAGTTAGGGTGGCTTCTTACATCTGCTAAATAAATTGTATGCAATAAACAGCTAATTAAAATCGCGCAATCGTAATACGCTGAGTAGCTACAATTTGACATTTAGATTTTTATACCCTGAACAGGGTATATTAAGTTTGTCACGAAGTTTGTAACACCCAGAAGGAATCGTCGGAGACCCTATAAAGTATATATATAAATGATCAGTATGTCGAGCTGAGTCGATTTAGCCATGTCCGTCTGTCTGTCCGTCTGTCCGTCTGTCTGTATATATACGAACTAGTCCCTCAGTTTTTAAGATATCGTTTTGAAATTTTGCAAACGTCATTTTCTCTTCAAGAAGCTGCACATTTGTCGGAACGGCCGATATCGGACCACTATAGCATATAGCTGCCATACAAACTGAACGATCTGAATCAAGTTCTGGTATGGACAACTTTCACATTTGACAAGATATATTCACGAAATTTGGTATATATTATTTTCTAAGGCAACAATGTAATCTCCGAAGAAATTGTTCAGATCGGTTAACTATAGCATATAGCTGCCATACAAACTGAACGATCGGAATCAAGTTCTTGTATGGACAACTTTCACATTTGACAAGATATATTCACGAAATTTGGTATATATTATTTTCTAAGGCAACAATGTAATCTCCGAAGAAATTGTTCAGATCGGTTGACTATAGCATATAGCTGCCATACAAACTGAACGATCGGAATCAAGTTCTTGTATGGACAACTTTCACATTTGACAATATATATTCACGAAATTTGGTATATATTATTTTCTAAGACAACAATGTAATCTCCGAAAAAATTGTTCAGATCGGTTGACTATAGCATATAGCTTCCATACAAACTGAACAAATAGTTACTAACAGATATGCACCTGTGAAGGGTATTTAGCTTCGGTGCAACCGAAGTTGACGTTTTTTCTTGTTTTTGATTGGCAACACTCATTGAAATGACATAGCCGTTTGTTTTTCACATATTTTCAATGTTAAATTGTTCAAAAAATAATTTATTTATTACTATCTTAATTTTAAAATAGAAATAATCTTTTGCTTTTTATTCTTGTTTGTATAAAATTGACAATAACTTTTTTCGGATTGATTACTTATAAAGTTGACAATAACTTTTTTTCGGATTGAGTACTTGCTACCCATTAACGCGTATAGCTTGCAGCGCTCTTGCATACCTATACACTCTGAGTATACATATATGTATGTAGGTATGTAATCTCGTCTGTCGCAAGAGCAGGAACGAATGCCCATGTAAAGAACGCGTATAGTATACATACATACATATTTTATAAGAATACACGCGGAGTATATCTGTGTAAAATCTCATCTGTCGCGAGAACGGCTGAAAATGCTCACCCCCAAAAGTACCCAACGCGCCATAAGAAGTTTTCACTTCAAATATCGATTGTTTGAAGCTTCTAAAGCAGGCTCCCCCCTTATTTAAGATTTCGTATCAGAATTTATTGACTTTATATAAAATGAATTGGCAATTTGGCAAACGAAAAGTGATTAATATAAAAATAAAATTGAGATTAAAAAAAGTTGGAATAACTTATTAACGAAATGCAAAGAAATAGATAAAAGTGCTACATTAGAAATGCATTCCAAGAAATGTTCCACTTGCCTGTGGCACATGTTCACTGTGTGAAGAACGAACGCAAAATCCAACCAGACAAGCGAAACATTTTGTTGCACTTCTTGGAATTTATATGTATGTGTATACAAAAAAATAAAAAAAGGATTCGGGAAGCGGATTGGTTGAGTAAAAGGAATAATCGCTCTCATATACATTTGTTAAAAGATACCGAAATTAGTAGTGTCAAAGATTTGACAAACTTTTTTCGCGTAGATGCAACTATTTATGGAATGCTTCTGAGCGGAATAACCCCTGCAATTCAGAAGAAAAATACTATATCTGCAACGTTACGGTTCCTTGCTTCAGGACAAGCCTACGAAGATTTGAAATTTTTAACAAATATTTCAGCCCAATGCCTGGAAAAATTGTTTTAGAGACCTGTTAATCTATAGTTGCTCAATTAAAGCCATTTATTCAAGTAAGTAATACATGCATACATACTTATGTACATAAACTAGGAGTCAATTCTCTAGGGCCACTTTGTAAAAAATATAACATAACATAAAAGATAAAATACATTAATATTAAATAAACAAACAAAAATTCAATACTGAGACCAAAATATGGTGTTATAGCCCTGACAGACGACAGCGCTAATATGCATTAGTGGGCTTAATTTAAATTTACTTGCGCATTTGACCCATATTAATGCAAGTTTGTAATGCACAAGAATTTCGGGCATTTAGCACAATTTACCAAATTTTAGTTGGCAACACTGCTCAAAAATGGCCGATTTTTGCTATTTTTTGACAACTGTCACTTGGAGCTGCTGCCTCCTTTGCGTTTACAGCATCAGAGGTAAGCAGTTTCATATTGCTAATTAAATTATGTACAAGTACATATATTAACAAAACCAAATTTTAATATTTTTATATGGCAGAAAATAAGAAACGCACAGTTTGCTATCCATTTTTCCAATATTCTTAACTTTTTCGCACACTTTTTCCGCACTACAATCAATAATTTCTTTTAATTTCACTTTATTATCTTTTGTCGTAGTTAAAATTAACGAATTTTTTCGTTAAATTTACTATATTGATTTTCCAAAAATACCAAAATTTCTATTAATAGTTTGTCTTATTCATTTTTATTTCAATTTTTTTTTTTAATAAATAAACAAATTTCACTATCAGCTGTCTAAATGCACAAGTCTGCCGTCTGTCACCATAAAATTTCAATGTGCATTATCGTTGCTTAAGGCGCATTAATTTTGTACGTCTGTCAGGGCTATTAGTTCAGGTACACATTTGTATTTACGGAAACCTTGTTGTACTATGTTTTGAATTTAATACTATAGTTGTAAACGGACATTTATTATTCGTTAAAATCTTGGAACTCTGGGCTATCGAATAGATGTTGGAATTATCGACTTGATGAAAGAGAAATAACTTCATTCGAAATTATTTGTATTGGTACAGCTGAATGTTATGAATATTGCGAAGTAGACAATGAACAGTTGTTCCGGTGCGAAAAATGTGGCCGCGATTTTCAATATTTATAAAAGATGTTACGTTGAGGTTTCCCAGTTGGCCATGTAATAAAGTTTCATCAATCAATTCTTTAGCAATCAGTTGCTGCTCCTTATTTAAGGGGGAAGCCTGCTTTAGAGGCTTAAAAAATTCGATTTTTTTAAGGAATTTTTTGGGAGGAAAAGAAATAATTGAATAAAGCGAAATTTCTAAGGTTTATTATGTGTTTAAACATCATTCATAAATTTTTTGGATACGATTTTGCCCGATACATCTCGCATGTGCATTTGTCGGACCGCGGGCAGGATGCAGGTCGCAATTTCTATCGGAAACAAAAAATTCAAAGAGACTCATATTTTTTAATAATTTATCTTCTAGTTAAACTAAAAAAATCCCAAAAAAGTTGTAAAGTTTTACAATTTTTTTATAGTTTGAAAAAAAGTGGTTTTCGACCAAAAAAACTTGACTTTATGTATTTCGAATTCCCATCCACAACTTTGGGGACATATTCTTAGATTATTTTTAAAAGGATTTACAGCTCATGCTTCTCCATAAATGCTCGCTTCATCCTTTTTTGGATTGCTTTCGGATTTATCCAAAAAGTTAACTAATTTCATCAATAAATCCTTTTCTGTGATCTTCTGTCTTTTATTGTTAGGTTCCTGAAAGAAAAAAGTAAATACAATATTATTTTTATAATTTCAGATGCCAAATAATGCCAAGGAATGGGAAATAATTGCAGCCGCATTTGAAGCCGCACGTGAATATAATAAAACCAAATAAATCCGGATCTTATTACTATAATCACAGAAAACAATTTAGCATCGTTCCGATGGCGATAGTCAGCACAAATTATCAGTTTTTAGCAGTAGAGGTCGGCATGAATGGAAGAGCTTCTGATTTGGGCAATCAAAATTTAAATACAAATATGATGAAGGCCTTCTGAACCTTCCACAACCAAAAAAAGTGCCGCTTTCTGAGGATATTGTACCTTATGTGCTTGTTAGAGATAACGCATTTCATTTAAGTTTTTTAGAAAATGTAATGAAACCTTATAATCGTCGCAATTTAAATGCAGAGAAGCAAATATTTAATTATCGATTATCTAGAGCACGCCGTGTTGTTGGAAACTCATTTGGAATTTTAACAAATCGTTTCGGAATTTTACATACAACAATGAAAAAAGTGCTAAAATACCACTTGCATATTGTTATTTGCATAATTTCTTAATCAAAAAACTCATATGTTTATGTACTTAAGAAATGACGTAATCAATGATTGTGTCCACTTGGTAGACATGCAGTCAACGAACTATGGAAATATATCACAAAATGCAGCAAATATTCGAGACAAATTTTGTAACTATTTTAATACAGTTGGAGCCGTCGAGTGGCACAATAAATTTCTATAAAATGTCCAAATAAAACTTAATAATGTACAATATATTGTCTTTTTACTTACTCTTTCTTCATCGTCGCAATCCTCAAACGAGGAAATAGGTACATCTTAAAAATTCCTACAAGTTTTAAGCGCTAAAATCAGAAAAAGATTCGCATATACTATACATACATACATATGTATGTATGTACATATTACCTGCTCCATATGGTAGATATATGTATGTACGTATAATATGTACATAACTTTCTTAAAAGCTAGTAAAGTTTTTCGCAAATCTTTTTTTTTGCGAGTTAATTACAATAAATTTTATAATATACAACGTATTTCTGGGTTCTTTTAACCTAAATCATAAATTCATGTGTTTATATACTCTCGCAACTTGTTGTTGCAGAGTATTATAGTTTTGTTCGCCTAACGGTACTTATCACCTAAAACTAATCGTTATAGATACAGGGTTATGTACATATATGTACATATATAAATGATTAGGATGACGAGAAAAGTTTAAATCACGGTGACCGCCTGTCGGTCCATCCGTCCGTCCGTGTAAGCTGCAACTTGCAAAAAGCACGAGTTCGTAAATGGGCGTAATCGAACCATTGCTACGCCCACATACCACCATCAACCGAAAACATATAAAGTGCCATAACTAAGCACTAAATTAAGATGTAAAACTGTAATAATGTAGGAGATCCCAGCAGCAAAAGGCACATATGGGTAAAAACATTTGAAAAACGTATCTTCTAAACCACTCAAGCCACAACAACCAAATTCGCTACCATCGATATCGATATCATCGGCATACGCCAGCAGATGTACACTCTTATCAAAGATCGGCTTTCTTGTTTTTCAGACGGGTAATTGCTATTCGAACTTCTTCATGGCTGGGCAACGAAACGTCTGCTCCATCGTCATCGAGAGGGGAATCGGATTCGCCTTCTCCTGGCGATGTACGTTCACTGCCATTCAATAGGCTGGAGAAGTGTTCCCTCCTTAATTTAAGTGTGCTTTGGGCATCGGTTACTAGATCCCCTTTGGGGGTTCTATAAGAATATGCTCCGGTCTTGAAACCTTCTGTTTGCCGACGAATTTTTCGGAGAATTTTCGAGCATTACCCCTGTCGGCCAGCTTATCAAGCTCTTCATATTCCCGCATTTCGGCCTCTTTCTTTTTCTGTCTGTAAATGCGTCTCGCTTTCCCCTTCAACTCTCGGTATCTATCCCATCCCACACGTGTTGTGGACGATCGCAACATTGCGAGGTAGGCAGCCTATTTTCTCTCCGCTGCAACACGGCACTCCTCTTCGTACCAGCTGTTCTTTTGCATTTTCCGAAAACCAAGGGTTTCGGTTGCAGCTGTACGTTAGGAGCTTGAAATGCCGTCCCACAGTTCTCTTATACCAAGTTGTTGATGAGTGCTCTCAGAGAGCAGGAGCAGAGAACGTATAATATAGAGAAGGTTCAGTTGCGGGCAGGCGTGTGAACTGTCAAGAGCTAACAAAATGCTAGTGGATTTCATCACTTTTGGCTCGGCAGGAGAAATTTGATCTAATGAGTCAATAGAGCTGAGCATTGAATTTTCTATTGCAGATGTATGTTGCTCTTTTGCATATATTTTTATACGTTTACATGCAATCATGTCAATATTCATATCATTTTGCAAATTTTTGTGAATGCATGCAAAATTGATAACATTTAATAATAATGTTATCAACGCTATGCTATTTTCAAGGTAATATTTTTAGTTAATAAATAAAAGCTACTTTTTAAATATTTCTTATCTTTGATAATATTATATTATTTCGTAGGCATGTATGTATATATGCTAAATATATGAAATATTATAGTAATATCCTAAAAACATAATATTATATATTACAATAATAATACATGTAAATCACACCTCTTATCATTTAAAACTTCCGTACGCATCTGTCCTGCAGATATGTATGCAAGTACAAATCAATTTCAAATCAAGATATTATCATTTATCAGAAATAAAAAATGCGCGAGTTAATACTTTAACCTTTAACCGCAACCTTATGTTTCAGTAAACATTAAAAAAAATCATCAAAGCAACTTTATCTTAGAACAATAGAAGCGCACTATCAGTACAACAAACAATAACAACCCAAATAGTTATTTACTAGTAAACAACATCTCAATATTATGAGCAGCGATAAGCATAGCCTATATAAGAAACTGGAACAATAGCCTCGGGGTAACTTTATCATTATCGACTGCCGAGTAACAAGTTACCACTTGTAACACTTGTACAGCTTAAGTGTAATATATTCAATATTGAAGTACATGTGTATACGGTGAAACATTATACAAATAAAGGATCAGTCAGAACCAATCTCATTGGCTGACTTAAAATTATATATTTATTTTATTCCTAACGAGTAAATAAATTAACTGGCGGCCAGTAAATAAATTAAAAGGGGCAGCAACAAAAAAGGATCACCAATAATATCCTTAGTGAGTCTGCCTGAAAGGGAAGAACCTAGTCCCTGGAAACAAAAAAAGGATTAATTTAAACCATACAAGAAGTTTACCAGTGCATCATCCCACACAACGTCAATCAAAAGGGATTCACATAAAAATCCTAATACGACAACAAATTGAAAGTAAAGGATCAATATACCATCCTTGGCAAACAATACGCTTTCATAGAAAGAATACCATATCAAGAAGCATTCCAAGAATACAACTGGAGACCGACCATTAACCAACAGTACATGTAAAATTAGATGACGAAGCACTTAAAGCAGTAAAAACACTAAAAAATAAACTAAAAGAACAAATACATAGAATTATTCCAACCAGATTTTGGAAAAGGATTTGATTTGACTACAGACGCAAGCAATCATGCGATTGGAGCTGTATTGTCACAAGGCAAGAAACCTACAGCATTCATTTCACGTACATTTACGCGAACTGAACAAAATTACTCAACAAACGAAAAAGAAATATAGCAATCGTTTGGGCACTCAAGAAACTTAGGAATTATCTGTATGGTCTCACTAGTAATACTACTATTTACACCGATCATCAATCCTTAATTGTTTCAATGTCAGAGGACAACCTAAATTCAAAATTAAAACGATGGAAAAATTTTATAGAAGAATACGGGGCAAAAATTGAATATATTAAAGAAGATTTAAATGTAGTAGCCGACGCACTCAGACGTCAAGTAAACGTAACTACGAACGACTCAATGCACCCGCAGGAATCATCCTCTTCAATCAGAATTAAAGATGTCAGCGCTCCACTGAACCAATTTAAAACACAAATTGTGATAAAAACAAGAAAAAACGTTAACTTCGGTTGCACCGAAGCTAAATACCCTTCACAGGTGCATTTCTGTTAGTAACTATGCGTCCAGTTTGTATGGAAGCTATATGCTATAGTAACCCGTTCTCAAAAAGTTTTTAGAGATTACATTGTTACCTTAGAAAATAATATATACCAAATTTCGTGAATATATCTTGTCAAATGTGAAAGTTGTCCATACAAGAACTTGACCCGATCGTTCAGTTTGTATGGCAGCTATATGCTATAGTTAACCGATCTGAACAATTTCTTCGGAGATTACATTGTTGCCTTAGAAAATAATATATACCAAATTTCGTGAATATATCTTGTCAAATGTGAAAGTTGTCTATACAAGAACTTGATTCCGATCGCTCAGTTTGTATGGTAGCTATATGCTATAGTTAACCGATCTGAACAATTTTCTCGGATACTACATTTTTGCCCCAGAAAATAATCTATACCAAATTTGGTGAAGATACATTGTCAAATGCGAAAGTTTTCCATATGAGAACTTGATTCCGATCGTTCAGTTTGTATGGCAGCTATATGTTATAGTGGTCCGATATCGGCCGTTCCGACAAATGAGCAGCTTCTTGAAGAGAAAATGACGTTTGCAAAATTTCAAAAGGATATCTTAAAAACTGAGGGACTAGTTCGTATATATACAGACAGACGGACAGACAGACGGACATGGCTAAATCGACTCAGCTCAACATACTGATCATTTATATATATACTTTATAGGGTCTCCGACGCTTCCTTCTGGGTGTTACAAACATCGTGACAAACTTAATATACCCTGTTCAGGGTATAAAAATGTGAACAAAATGCATTAGAATGAGCAACAATTTTTGCAAACCACGAGAGATTTTATGTTAGTTACGTCACACCACAAGACTTGATAGATACACTAACGAAAATTATCAAACCTAATATCACGGCCGCATTTCACTCAAACTAGAAACCTGCTTTGAAATTCATGATATTATAAACTCTTCATTTAATATAGAGAAAAAGGTTTTTTGTCAAAATCTATTAAAAGACATTACGAGTGAAGAGGATAGAGAAAATATAATTAAACATTCGCATGAAAGAGCACATAGAAACGCAAAAAATAATATATTAGAGATACCAGAAACTTACTATTGGCCAAATATAAAAAATGATGTAATCCGACTAACTAGAAATTGTAGCATTTGTAAATAGAACAAATATGAACGCCACCCGACAAAACAAGTTTTTGCAAAAACACCCATACCCGAAGGTATAGGCACACAAATAAAAATGGACATATTTGAAATCGACGGAACAATGTATCTCTCATGCATAGATATATACTCAAAATACGCATATATGAGAAAATTAAACGACGAAAGAGAATTATACAAAATATTAGAGGAAGTACTCATACAAATATTCCCATTTTGTAATAAACTAATGACAGATAACGAGACTATATTTAATAGCATAGCAGAAAAGCTCTATTCCAACGGCTATATATTGAACATTCAATGACCGCAGCAAACCATTCAACATCGAACGCTCAAGTTGAACGGCTGCATTCAACCATTCTGGAAATTACTAAAATTCGCATTAAACAAACTAAATCAATCCCGACTGAAGAACTATTCAACGCAATCAAGGAATACAATAGGACAATACATTCCGTCACAAAATGGAAACCAATCGAATTATTTTTTGAAAGGAGCAAGACAGAAGGAAAATGAGCAGGAGTATATGCTAACATACCATAATAAAAAACAAACACAAAAGGAACATAAAACAGGACAAACCCTACAAAACCTAAGGAACAAGATATTTTTTCAAGTAGTTGGTAGCGAGATACAAATTTTTCTATCTGATAATAAGAAAAAATAGAAAACTGTATGTAGGAGGACCTTCCCGTTACAATTAAAAACTCATATTTGGAGAGGCTTTGTTAGAGTTGTCTAGAAACCTATTTTTCCGAGTACCAATCGAAAAAAAAAATTTTTTTTGAATCACCCTAATGTGCATACATATGTAGGTAGATTTGACGACACTTTCATTGTAATTTATAAATATCCAGTCATTGAAAAGAAATGCACAACATACAAAGTCAAGGCATTTTGGATATGAATAAAATCGTAAGTGAATGTGAAGATAAAATAATATTAACAATTAAATGTAAACATAATTTAAGTAAATATATTTGTAAACAAGAACCTAATGACAGTTGTACAATACCAATGATCGAAGGTTACGAAGCCCATTGTAATGTTATCCAAGAAAATAACGCACCTATTATAGATTTAGGACATGGTAATGGCATATTACAAGGAAAACATATTTTAAACGAAAAATCAATTGAAGGATTGAATTCAATCCAATTTTATGAAACAATTATTATTGACTCAGAAGTATTCCTCAACTAGGAACAAGAAATTAAAGATTATGTTATAGCTAATGGAAACGAAAGAATTCACATTCTTGAAATATTGGAATCAGAAAACGAATATCAATTTGACAACATTAAAAAATTAAATACATTTTTAATACCATTTGAAGAACACCCAATCAACAATATGTTCATAACTATAGGAGTACTTGTAATCGTAGGACTAAGTATATTTGTAATATTCAAACTATATATAATTTATCAAAAAACTGTATATCTGAGAAACTACAACGCTACCATAGAACGTGTAGGAATGATTCATCTCCTCAAGACTCAGGTATAGATCAGGAGATCTATTTTTCACAAGAGAGGGGACAGTTAATACTTCAACCTTTAACCACAACCTTATGTTTCAGTAAACATTAAAGAAAAACATCAAAACAACTTTATCTTAGAACAATAGAAGCGCACTATCAGTACAACAAACAATAACAACCCTAATAGTTATTTACTAGTAAACAACCAGCATCTCAATAGTATAAGCAGCGATAAGCATAGCCTTTAAGAACAATTGAAACAATAGCCTAGGGGTCACTTTATCATTATCGACTGCCTAGCAACAAGTTACCACTTGTACCACTTGTACAGTTTAAGTGCAATATATTCAATATTGAAGTACATTTGTATACGGTGAAATATTATACAAATAAGGGATCAGTCAGAACCAATCTCATTGGCTGACTTAAAATTACATATACATATATTTATTTTATTCCTAACGAGTAAATAAATTAACTCGTGCGCTGCTCTATAAGTACATACATACATGCATTTGTGCGTAAGGCTACGTTTATGACCGAGCAAATTCGCGTCGCGCGATGCGATGAAAATCGCTACTAGCGATCAAATACATACATAAATCCATACGGAGGTGTTTATCGTGCAGCGATTCAGCGAAAAGCGGTTTCAGCGAAAATGGAGCGACTGCTAGCGACGAAAATCAGCGATCAAAATTTTTGATTCAGTTGAGCGAATCGCGTTAAACACGATGGACAAATTTATCGAAAAAGTGCGAAATAAAGAATGTTTGTGGAATCTGCGTCATCCAGATTATCATAATAGAAACAAAATAAGAAAAGCTTAGAAAAGTAGAAAAAGAATGCGGTTTGGAAGGAAAGTAATAGTATTATTTCATTTTTATGTAATAAACAACCTAAACTTAAGTGCATATAACATTTTTTTGAACAAAATATTCCTTAAAATTGTTTCGTATAGTCGTAGCAGCTTCAGAGCTTCTGTTATACTGCCTCTGCCTATTCACATTTATGGGAATAATTTGCTGAACTTGCATTAAGGTTTGCATACAAACTCCCTCTTTATCAATTATACGTATAATATTGTGTAGCAAACAAATAGTTTTAACAAATAGTTCTGCACCATAAATATCAGTTTCGATTGATTTGGTTAGTAAACGCCATTTGTTTGTAATAATAGCAGAAGCACATTCAATGGATTTTCTGGATTTAGATAGCATTGTGTTGAATAGTTCAGAGTCATTGTTCAAATTTGTTTTAGAATATGGGCGCAATAAATATTTTCTGAGTGGATATGCTTCATCCCCAAGCATTACGAATGGTGCTGCAATTTCTGTGCCTGGTAGATTCCGCTCTTCTGGAATTTCATATTCTCCAGTTTCTATAAGCTTATGTAATGTTGAAGCTTCAAAAATGCCACCATCACTCTGTTTGCCATATGCTCCAACTTCAATGGCAGTAAACTTGTAGTCAGCAGATGCAACGCCTTGTAAAACGATGGAAAAAAAGTGTTTGTAGTTGAAAAACATGCTGCCAGAATGCGGTGGCCTTTTGCAACGAATATGTTTGCCGCCAATACTTCCAATGCAATTCGGAAATCCCCATTTGGAGTAAAATTCGTCTGCTATTTTTATCAATTCTTCATTTGTTTTGCGATTCAAATGTTTGGAAACCAGAGATGTCCAAAAGGCGGCACATACTTCTCTAGTAATTTTGGCCACTGTAGCAATTCCTATGCGATAAGAAAAGGCCAAAGATCGGAATGAATTTCCCGTTGCCAAAAACCTGAAAATAAATTTAAACGAAATTATTATTTTTACATGTGTTTCAGCTAGCTCTGGTGCAAAAAAATGGAAAAACTTGAAAGACACCTATCGTAGAGAACTTCGTAAGGAAACTGTGGTGGCTTCAGGCAGCGCTGCAATGCCGCATTCAAAATGGACACATTTTAAGGATATGTGTTTTTTACAAGATATTATGGAATCGCGCTCCATGTCAGGTAACTTGATCAATGAAACAAGTTGTGATGAATTGGTGGAACTTGATGATGAAGATAAATCGGAAACTCCTGAATCCATAAAATTGATGCAGCCTGCACCTAAAAAATTAAAGAAAAAACTTACAGAAAGCTCAGCGTTTTTGGAGTTGGAGGAAAAGAAGCTCAAGCTTCTAGAAAAAAGCAACGATGAGGAGGATGATGATTACCATTTCCTTATGAGTTTCAAAAAGTACATGAAAAATATGGGTGAAGAAAAAAAAAATAAAATTTCGCATAAAAATGCAGGAGGTTCTGTATGACATTATGTACGGCAGAGATAATCAGGAATCGGCTACGCCAGTTTCTTTTATTAGTTATGTGAGTAGCAGCCCAAATATTGAAACGCAGGATTCAAACAGCTTTATTTTTCCAAATGCGCAAAATTTTAATTAAGCTACTTAATACTAATGTGAGTAATATTATATTAAATACATACTTACATATGTAAGTTAAAAAGTATAAATATTGAAATTAAATAAAAATTTATTATATATTACTTACCTTATGGTCAGTGCGAGCCTTTCTACAGCATCAATTGGTGTTTTCTGATTTCTAGTATTTTTTTCTATATGTTTGGATATATTATTCAAGATATAATTAAATGTGTCAATTCTCATTCGGTAATACTCCATAAATTTCTCAGGATATTGTAGAAGGCGGCTGTGTAAATGATGGAACTCTCCATGGCTTTTGCGTTCTTTGCAAATTGGATGCACTTGGAATATTTTCTGTTTACAAAATCTTAAAATCTGCTGACGCACTAAAAGACTACTTTCTGTAAGCAAAATTTTACGAACACGTGCACACATGTCTTTTTTTAATGAAAAGTAAAAGAAACTACGAACGGATTTGACGTTATAAACTTTCAATCGCTTCTGATTTCGCTGTACTGTAAACACTCAATCGCTAGCGATTACGATGGCGAAACCGCTGGTAGCTATAGAGCGATTTTCATCGCATCGCGCGACGCGAATTCGCTCGGTCATAAACGTAGCCTAAGACATTTTCACACAAATAATACATACACAAACCTACATATGTACATTAAGGTGTTTTTTATTTTTTTAACTATTAATTTTTTTCAGTCCTGTCACGAAATTTCCTTGGAAATCCTAAAAAAAAAATCCCTGAAAATTTTAGCCCTTAATATTAACATTATGAACTGGACTAAGGCCTCTAAAAATTTTCCATAGAAAATACACTACAATCGTGAGTTTTTATCTTTAAATTCTTACAGATCAGAGGTATTTTATGGTATCGCTTTTATTATATATTGATTAATTGATTGATATATACAAAAAAATGCGAAATTCTTGGAAAAATTGGGTTTAGAGCCCCGTACTACCTCGCCGGTGTGAGTAACGACTTTGTTCCACTGGGCACTTTTGTAGAGTGAACAATTTTGAGAAATATCCGTCTAAAGTCAAAGCGATGCCATAAAACACCTCTGATCCGTAGGAATTTAAAGATAAAAGCTCACGATTGTAGTGTATTTTCTATGGAAAATTTTTAAGGGCTAAAATTTTTAGAGAATTTTGTTTAGGGTATTTCCAAGGAAATTTCATGACGGGACTGAAAAAAGTTAATTCTTCAATAAAAAAAAACACCCTAATGTACATATGTACATATCTGCGTACACATGTAAATATTTCGCAGGTAAAAATTACAAATAGTACTGTTCTACAATCGTCTCAAACATCATCATACTTACATATATTACACATGTAAATATGTGCGTATGACATTCACACAAACAATGCATACACAATATACATACTTATGTACTTTCATATGTAGATATGTCACCCGCAAAAATTACAAATATTGTTCTACAAAAACAACAATCGTTTGAAATAGCATCAGAAACCAATATGGCAGCCAAATTGCCGACGTCAAAATTTATTGTAAATTATACAACAACAAAATTTTCAATGAACGCAAACTTACTTTCAAAAAGCATATTCGATTCATTCATAAAAGCAGACGCCATCACATCTCCTCGAGCATGCCTTGCCTACAAGCATCTTCTCACGACGATTTCAAAAGCTAAAATTCATAAATTGAATATATTTCTGACATTTTATGGAAGGAAAAAGTGACAACCATGCAAATATATATCTAGAATAAAATTGACAACATAGTTTATTTGTCGATTTTCAAGTCAAAAAATATTTCAAAGAACATATTCAATATTCATCTGATTTATATGTACAGTCAATCCCGGTTAAGTAGTACTCCGTTTAAATGAAAATCAAATCTCTCCCTCATCACTCTTAACAGCCTATATTATATCTTGCTGCATCTCACGGTTTGTTTTTTTTTTTTTTTGAAATACATAGAAATTATTGTTTTTAGTACCACTCGCTTATGTACCATATTTTATTTTTATTTTTAACTAACATTCTGTACCTTTGAATGTGGTACATAACCAGGATTGACTGCGTTTGTCAAGGAATGTAAAAAATATTTTGTAATTCTGAAATATTTTTACGCAGCTGCGTCGATATGTATGCAAACTCACACATAAACATACATATTTACACTGGTTTGTAGGCGAAGCTGTTACAACGGCAAAGGAAGCGGTGACCATCGGCGGTCATACGTTTATTTTTTTCCACACAGCTTGGATTTTCTACCAACAATACAATGTTGTGACGCTTTGTCGTCGCGTCAGTCCTTCTACACATTGACTTTTTGACATTGACTTTTTGAAGTTCGGCCATTGGTTGTCCGTGAAAACGGAGTTTTTGTATGAAACAATGGGTGTATATATTTACATACAAAGTTGTGTGTAGACAAATTTCAAATTTGTTTACGTGCACACAAAATTACATCCTACATATGTATGTATATGAATATGTGAACTTTATGCGTACGGTTTTTTAAAATCTGTTTACATGTACACTTAATTACATACATACATCCATATGTGAATCTGTTCGTCGGCTTGGTCTTCAAAATGTTATCAAAACCTCTAATAGCCCTGACAGACGACAGCGCTAAGTTGCATTAGCGGGCTTAATTTAAACTAACTTGCGCATTTAGCTGAATTTACCAAATTTGAGTAGGCAAAACTGCCCAAAAATGGTTAGTTTTTGCTATTGTTTGACAGATGTCGCTTAAAATCTGCCGCCTTCTTTGTGTTTACAGCATCAGATGTAAAGAGTTTGTACATTGCAAATTAAATTATGTGCAAGTATATTAACAAAAACAAATTTTAATATATTTAGATGGCAGAAAATAAACAACGCACAGTTTGCTATCCATTTTTCCAATATTCTTAACTTTTTCGCGAACTTTTCCCATTACAATCAATTATTGCTTTTAATTTCACTCTTATCTTTTAACGTAGTTAAGAATAAACAATTTGTTCCTTAAATTTATATTGATTTTCCAAAAATACCAAAATTTCTATTAATAATTTATCTTTTTCATTTTTATTTCACTTTTTTTTTAAATAAATAAACAAATTTCACTATCAGCTGTCTAAATGCACAAGTCTGCCGTCTGTTACCATAAAATTTCAATGCGCCGTAAGGAAAGCTAATTTTGATCATCTGTCAGGGCTAAACTTAAAGTTTTCGAGATATTCGCATTTCATCTTAAAATTCAAAAGTTTATAATCTTATATTATAAAATTGAAACGCTATTTCGTTTTGTGTCTCCATAACGTCCGAACCACACCCCGGACGGATATGAAAATTTGAATTAGTATTCCTTTAATCCTATAGAAAGTCCTATCGTAGGAATACAGTTGTACATGTACATATTTTTTACTGAAGAATGGCTAAACCGATTTGGCAAAAAATTTATGAGGAGTTAGCTTTGGACAAGGGGCGACAAAAACTGATACTCCAATTTCATTTATGTATCTGTATTGGCTCAGTGAATAAAGGCCTAACGAACTAACGCCTAATTTTTAAAAATGAAATAATGCCTAAAAATTGCATATAGGAATTAGGCGGTTGTTCATAATGAAAGAATGCCTAACATTTTAGGAATTTCTTCATTAAAATTGTTAGGTGATTCTTCATAATGAAAGAAAGCCTAACAATCAAAAATGAAGAAACGCCTAATTAGGTATTTATTCATTTTTGATTGTTAGGCTTTCTTTCATTAATGTTAGGCGATTTTTCATTTTGCTAAAAGTGTGATTTTTATTACTATTATTCGTGAATTTGTTGAAGACTAACGGTTGTACTTACGGTTAGACAAATGTTTTAGCATTTTGTTATCAGTTGTCATTCGGTAAACTTCTATCACTACGAGCAAGTCATTCATAAGTGTTGGACATTGAAATTTATATTTTAATTAAAAATGGATTACGAAATAATTTCTGGCAAGAGGATTAATTCAAAATTGCTTTATGTAATATCAGAAAAGCAATTGTATAAATTTAAAACATTAATAAGAAATAAAAAATATTATGTATGTATAAATAAAAAATGCAAGGCAAAGGTTGAATTAGTGAATGACGTATGTCAAAAACCAAAAAATGTCATTGAACATAATCATAGTGAGTCGGAAAACCTGGCAAATGAATTAAAGTGTGTAAGTAAAATTAAGAGTGAATGTTTGAATTCGTCCTCAGTTTTGAGTGATATGAATGCGCTAAGTACAATCAAA
Organism: Bactrocera zonata; assembly: GCA_037783105.1. NCBI lineage: Eukaryota > Metazoa > Arthropoda > Insecta > Diptera > Tephritidae > Bactrocera > Bactrocera zonata. The sequence continues at coordinate 125,933 of JBAWJQ010002112.1, forward strand.
AGAAGTTTCTAATACGGAATAAGGGTTCATTTTGCATATTTGCTTCAAAGAAAATTATGCCAAAAATTGAAGAAAATATTCTTCCTATGAATAGGACATATATAGTAGATGGAACATTTTCAGTTGTTCCAAATGGATGTTTTAAGCAGCTTTTAATAATTCATATTGAATACTTTGGAAAGGTATAAAATAAAAAATGTGATATTATAGATATTTTACATTATAAAATCCTATCGTTATTTGTATTCTTCTTTTCAGATCTTTCCATTATTTTTTATACTTATGGATAAAAAATCGCAAAAAAAATATGAAGATATATTTTCATACAGTAATGAAAATGTATTTGAATTAAGCGCCAAAAGTTTTCTAACTGATTTCGAAGTCAGTCTTCAAATGGCAATAAGAAATAAACTCACCGTTGGTGAAATCTATGGTTGTTGGTTTCATTATTGCCAAGCAATAAGGAGAAATATTTCATATAAGTGGAAACAATTGGCTTCTTCAATAAGAAACAATCAAAATGCCTCCACGATATACCATAAAATCCTTGCTCTACCTCTGTTACCAGCTACACAAATAAATGCGGTTTTTGGGAACATAAAAGAAGAATTGATGAATACAAATATGCAAGAATTATTTACACCATTCATGATTTATTATGAAAAGCAATGGTTGCGAAAGGTAAGTTCCCTTTTACAAAATGTTAAAATGAAGGTATTAGTTTTGCCTTTTACAAAATGCATACACCACCTTGTAAACATTCTGTAAAAGGGAAAATTATAAGATTTCAAAATCATAAAAGCAATTTGTTGTTGTTTTTTTCAAGGTGACACCCGAAGTATTTTCGGTTTTCTTAAAAAGAACACGGACTACATCAGCTGTCGAGGCCTATAACGGCGTTATTGGCCACATCATTCAAAAAAATGGAAATTTTTTCAAATTTGTTAAAGCTCTTATTGATGAAGAGTTTAATAAGAGTAGAGATTTTGATCTTCTTATATGCAGTGGTGGATCAAAAAGAAGACCGTATATGAGCAAAAATCAAGTCAGATTGAAGAAGCCAGTCATGAACTCTTGCAGGGAAAAATTACGCCCAAAGAATTTTTGCAAAGAATGGTTTTCAAAAAAACTAAAATTTGTGTTGACCTAGAACCAGATGAGGACATATTTGAAGCAAACGGTCTTCCTTACGACAGTAATAACGAGGATGATAATGATAGCGAGGATGAAAATGATGATGGCGACGGGACTGTTGTTGCAAACATAGCAAGCAATTATTTTGGCGAAAGTAATGATGCGATGTGCATAGCGTGTTTGGTTTCAAAGCCAAATATATTATATTTGCCATGTCGGCATTTAAAAATTTGCTCGAACTGTCATAATGAGCTAAAAGTTAGCGCAGCTGAAAACTTTTTGAAATGTCCTCTATGTAGAGCTATAGTTGTTGAAAATTTAACTGTATTTACATAACTTATAGTTCAATATAATTTAAAAATACATTTTGTTCTTTTCAAAATATATTTTCTTAAAGTTCTAAGCATTTTAATTCGAATTGTTAGGTGTTCTTTCATTAGGGGTTATTACATAATGAAAGAAACCCTAACATTTTAGATTTTCTTTCATTTTTAAAATTAGGCTTTCCTTCATTTTTAAAGTTAGACGTTCTTTCACTTTCTTGTTAGGCGTTCTTGTTTAGGCATTATTTCATTTTTAAAAATTAGGCGTTAGTTCGTTAGGCCTTTATTCACTGAGCCATCTGTATTGCTTTCATACACTACAATACGTATGAATAAAAAACTAATAATTTACATAACATAATTTATTTAATTAAATTTGTCTTTGAAATACAATTAAACTAAACTCTTTAATTTAATTTTATTCATAACACCTGACATATTTTGATTTTGAAGCTACGGTGGCGAAATTCCGTTAACTTAAAGATCTTTCCTCAGGAAATATAATATGTCAAGTAGTATTTTGGACGGCGTTCAACTTCTATCTTGTGAGAGGTCATCTGATAGCGAAATAAATATTGCACAAGAAATTTTATAATAACGTAGATTCCAGTAAAATATCCAAATTTGGTTATTTGTACATAATTATAAAAAAGCAAAAAATAGCTTTTGCTTCAGCGAAAAAACGGTGCTTATAAAACTCAACGGCGAACAAGTAGGGCTCGATATATTTATAGGTGTTATTTCAGTTGATCTGAAGACAAATTTTGAAGAACCAATAGATTCTAATGAGGAATGTATACTATACATTTATTTATTTTTAGAGTTGTCAAATGATTTGACGTCTTTTCGCGAAGGACAAAAAGTAATCAAGGATGCCGTCCAACAAATTAGTTCGCTGCTCACTTTTATTTAAAAGTTCTTTACCGAAAAGGTAATCTTACTTTTACAAGCCTTTCTTTACTTTCTCTATGCAATAGTTTTTGTTATTTCAGATGCTTGAAAAAGATGAGGTTCAGGCCCAAAGCAAGCTTTTGCATGAATGCAAAGAACTTTTGGCCAGAAGTCCCTTGGCCGCATCACCGGTGACATGGAAAATGAAGGGTATTTGCAGCTTTCACCTACAATTCCCATGTAATCGGCTGTATAACTGGCTGGGGCTAGTGTTGATGCAATGGTAAATTTATTGATTGCAAAAGGTAGTATACTTTTTGAGATTATATTTATATTTATTTATTTTCATACTGAATGGAAGTGAAGTTATTGCGTTTGTGTCAGTATGTTTGTATTATAAGTCCGAAAATGAGCTTCGAACAAAGACCCAACAATAAATTTTGTTTTAAAATTGGTAAAAAAAAACGCATAGCAGAGTGCACGAGTGGTTTCAACGTTTTCAAAGTGGTCGTGAGGTCATAAATGACGATACGTGATCACCGAAAATTCCATCGAAGCTGTGCGTGAATCAAAAATCAGCCGAAATCATCATTGAAATTCATGGAAATGAAATTGAACATCTCCAGAATATCATTTTATCGCATTTTGACTGAACATTTGGGCTTACGAAAGGTGTGTGCACGGTTTGTTCCGCACATATTGACTGTCGACCAAAAATTGCTCTAAATCCGTCTCATCGATCGACGCTTGTGACCTATTATTTGACCGTATTCACCTGATATAGCACCGCACAACTTCCTCCTTTCCGGAAAATGCATTCACCCATGAAAGGAAAGCGTTATGCACACTTAGAGGCCATTTTAAAGGCTTGCGCTGGCATAATGACGGCCATACCGGCCAACGAGCTAAAACATTCGTTCGACATGTTTTTGGACCGTGCAAAAAGCTATATTGAAGCAGAAGGAGACTATTTTGAATAAAATAAATTAATTTTTTCGAAAAAAAAAAACAAAAAAAAAAAAATGCTACGCTACATAAAAAAAAAAGATTTTAAGATTTAACTTTAAATTAATGTGATACGCATTTATAAACATACATACATACATATGTACATATATATGGGCCATTCCATCAATTGGCGACATGGTTTTGTACCCGTGGTTCTCCGATTTTGACCAAACTTTAGAATATCATAATATAGACCAATAAAAGAATATCTGTTAACTTTTTAGTGGTCAAAGTTGCTCCGTTGTTTTTTGGCGCGCACTTTAAATTGAGATCAAACAAAAAAATGACTTTCTCTTTTATTTTTTAACGACCTCAAAATTGAGTGAAAAAAATTTTTAAGTTATCCAATTTTATGTAAAAAAATCTCAGCTTTCTGATAAAAATACTTTTAAAATCCAAAAAAATTTTCAAAATCCAAAATTGACCTTTCCATTCGATTCCTCGTTAAATTTTACATAAGAATCAGTGTTCAAAAATACACTACCTCAGTACCTAACCTGAATTTTAATCGAAATATAGTATTTATTATTATTACGGTTATTAAAATTCGAAAATGATAGTTTACTAATAATAATACAATATGTCCTGAGGACATTGTCCTCGTACCGGAAATGGGTAAGATATAAATATTTTCAAACTGTCTCTTTGCCTTATACCCAATATTGATGAACAAATTGGCTGCAATCGGTCTACGAGCTAACCCAACCCCCATAAACTACATATAATATACATATGTATGTATAATAATAATGAATTTTAGGAATATATTTTTGGTAGTTTTATTTCTAATGTTTTAATATAAAACATTTAAACAATTCAACATTTTAATATTTAACAAGTAAGAACGGGATAATTTCGGGTGCAGCCGAATATTTTAACGCCTTAAGGAAATACCTTAAGGTGTAATCTGTCAATCAGAGAATCGGAATCTAAGCAATTTTATATAGATATATATTATACATAAATAACTCACACACTGGCCGACATACATATTCGGCACAAAGTTTGTTTGAAAACGCGAGTCATTATACATAATAGGGGTATTCAGACCGAAGCCTGTTAATTTGGTAATTCGTTAGTTGATACTTCGTTAAAAGGCTTAACTGTGAACATACTTTTAGTTCTACCTCTGTAGTATGGTAAATTTTATTCCGAAACAGCTGATTCAATTTTATTAAAGAGTAAAAATGCCTCAACAAAGTGCAAAATCAAAAATTGTCAGTCATTTAATTGAAAATATGTGGAGCAGATCAAATTTATTACTGGTAAGTACTTTTAATTGATGTACAGAGGAGCAGGAGAACAGCTGATGTGATATTACCGAGTAACGAATCAATTATCAAGCTTGCCAGATGGATAGTTCGTTACTCGGTAGAACGATAGTATGTTAATTTTACAAAAACAAAATACATGTAAAAAACTACCGAATAACGACTAACGAATTATAAAGGCTGGTCTGAATACCCCTAATATATGGTGTTGGAGTAATATCGACCTGATTTTATCTATTAACTATTATAACTAAAATGTTCCTTGGTTTCATTAACTTCTCCTCACTTACAATCATCGAACATATGGAGCAAAATCAGCCGGGTGTTTGAAAATCCTCAAGATAGCTATAATAATACCCAACGAATACCCTCCTCACGCCCAACCAACGCGAGGGGCGCAATCCGCAAACGAGGAATTGGTCGAGTCATAAAGGAAAAAGAGTTTTAAGCGATGCGATCTTAACCTGCTCAGCTACAGAAACAAATATTTCAACAGCCAAAATTAAGAATTAGATTAAAGTAAGTTTATTATTTTTAAATGATACTTGTTAAGGGTAGATAAAATAATTTTTTTAACGGTAAAGAGTGGGTCTATTAGATCAAATGTGCTGGAATGAGAATTGAAAGCGTGACATATACGCCGGAAAGATTCGTTTAATTCAAAATTTGTTCTAGAAAATTTTAGAATTTAAGGTCTAAATTGCCTGGTAGAGCGTATGGGGACGTTAAAATTAATAATAAGATAAGAGATATATACCAAGCATTTCCCTACGACTAGCGAGGGTAGGGTAACGGTTAGTATAGGGCGGGAGACTTAACCTGGAATCCCAATTTAAATGATTTGAGGTAAAAGTTAAAATCGTTTTTGAAAGGACTTTAACTTCTCCGAATGGACTTAATAACTAGGGTATAACTAGGGTTCCAAATCAAAGAAGCGTACTTCTTTCTAGGGTACCAAAGATGTAAAAACGATTTTTGTAGTAAGCCGATCTCTAAATTCTTTAGACCAACGTTTAACAAAACCAAGAGCCTTTAGATTTAAAAACCGAGGAAGATGCATGAAGATTAAAATTGAGTTTGGGGTCCATAGTTACTCCTAGATCAATAAATCTGCATACTTGCTCCATGCTAAAGTTTTGTATTACTTATGAAGGGTACATCATTTTACATTTTTTAAGGCATATAATTTCTAACAGACCAAGAAACTATGTTGTTTAAATCTATTTGCAACTGACATCTTTCACTATTTAAAAAATATAATATGATTTCAAAAGTCTGACATGATCAGCATATAATTAAAGTCTTGAATTCTAACCTACTTTGAGGAACGCCTAAAGAAACATTGTTTATGTCAGATAAGAAGTAACCCATTTTAGAAATATTGATTGAAAACCAAGAAGATTAAGTTTATTCAAAAGAATTTAATGGTTTATTTTACGAAAATCGTGCTGAAAACAAGAAATTAGTAGAGAAATCCAGAAGGTTATTTCATCTGTTATAATTGCTTCAAAAAGTTAAGGTATTGCTGGCAACTTTGCTATTCTTCTATAGTTTTCAATGGATGACATAAATCCACTCTTATGCAAAGGAATTATAATGACTTTTTCCATATATGTAGATGGAAATACGCCTTGCTTAAGAGGTGCATTAAACAGTTTTGTTAGGGATTTGGATTACGTTCAATGTTATTTTTTACTTTGTTTATATAATTATTATAACATATTTTCTTAAGTTCAGCAAATTGTCGACGAAATTTAGAATATTTTGAATAGTCAAAAACTAAACTTGTTTGCTTAAAAAGTTTAAAAGCAGGAGATTTTCTATTTTTTAATTTACACTCTCTCGAAAACCATAAATTAGAACTTATTCTTTGAGTAACAAAACATCGAAACATATTTCAATTAAATTTAAAATAGTTTCATTAAAATTAGATGCACTAAATTCAATATTGCCACTGTAATCTGGCAAAGTTACTTTAGAATGTTCGCATTAGCTTTGGCAAAGTTGAACCGAGAACAAAGGTGTATTATTATGGATTAAGCTGGCTATGATTTCCATATTAATTTCCAAAGCAGGATGATACGAGTCCTCTCGCAGAAGCAAGGATCACATCGGTCAACAAAAAATATTGAAGCGCTATCAACGTAAGCCAGATCTAAGAACTTACTAACTAAAACTCGGTAAAACATAAACATAACATCTCCCGAAACAATCAGAGAATCGGTATTATTAGCCATGAAGAAAACATTTTTTATTAAAGATGCATGCAGCGTATCTGTATAACAGATAAGTCCGATTGAGGCGGCATACATCATAAAGTTAAGTAAATATGACACTATTAACGCAAATTCGAATTCACTTAAACTTAATGAAGTAAACACGACACCACCTCTTATACATACATATTTCTCAGGCGGTCATATCTAAAGATTTCCAAATTTGCTATTGAATATCTCATTATCAAAAATATGGTGCTTTAGACAAGTTTCTGTGAAAACGTTAATTTTAAAACTACAATTAATGCTATTTGAATACAAAATTTTATAATGCCTACATTTTTCCGTAAGGGTTTCATGTTCACGGCCAATATCCTTGAAATTATTGCGCGCCTGCCGAAAGACTTTAAATAATTCAGTTTCTGTCGGTCTGCATTTTATGCAACACCAGTACAAGCCCTTACTATCAAGAAAAGAATGCAATATCCCGTCACATAATCAGCAAGAAACAAAGCGTTCCGACTCGCCTTTTACAGTACAATTCGGTAAATTGCGTGTCATAATGACAAAAACAAATCTTAAATAAAATTGAAAAAATTTAAATAACAAAAGTAAAAAGAGTAATTACAAAAATATTATTAAAGAAATAAATGCAATCAAAATAATTGGTTATCAAAAATATGTATGCTAATAACCAATGTAGCGAGCAGTTTGAGATACACTGTGACACACGAAAAGTAAAAAACTCGCAAACAGCTGTGAGCAAAGATGGAAAACTAATAAAAACAAGAAAGAAATTTAAGTAAGCAATATAAATTAACACCAACAATTGCACTATTTAAACATGTAGCAACAAAAACAAATTGAAAATGACTCGGCCAATGATTTAAATTAGCTAACACACAATTAAAGTAAATTTCAATTACTTCAATAGCAGAATATAACAGTGATACTTATCTTAACAGTTCTCTTAATCCAGATATTTTCCCAATAAAGTTTTAGATATAAATTAAACAAATTTACAAAAGCGCCAAAAGCACGAACTTTCACAGCTGAGCACGAGAAGGGTTGCCAGTAAAACAATTAGCTCAATTAAGTAACTCATGGAGGATGGCGTCATGTGTATAAGTTCTCTGATCACCATTCACTTGGGAGTTGTCAGAAACGATTCTTTTTCATATGACTCAAACAGCTCACAACTTCCGGTCTTCCAAGTATCCCCTGTAGCCTAAGAACATCCGTTTGAAGGCGAGCTAAAACGAGAAGGCGAAACATCCCCTCCGCAGGGTTGTGCGCTGGGTTTGGGACTCGCCACGTAAAAAACGCACCCAGTGAAAAAGGACAACAAGCCTCGGATGAGAGACCCCGCTTTTGATGACGACCATGGCAAACGAATTAAGGACTACGATTTGAGGGCATGCACCTGGAATGTCCGGTCCCTTAATTGAGAAGGTGCATTTGCCCAGCTGGTTGATGTCCTCCTTAGAGTGAAGGCTGACATCACCGCCGTTCAAGAAATTCGATGGACGGGACAAGGACTAAGACGAGTAGGTCCTTGTGGCATTTACTACAGTGGCCATATAAAGGAGCGCAAAATTTGTGTTGGATTTGTGGTGGGATTGAGACTCCGTCGCCAAGTACTATCATTCACCCCGGTGGATGAACGTCTAACCACAATCCGCATCAAAGCGAAGTTCTTCAACGTATCGCTGATCTGCGCCCAACCCCACGCCCCAACGGAAGAGAAGAACGATGTGACCAAAGATGCCTTCTATGAGCGCTTGGAACGCATCTATGAGAGCTGCCCCCATCACGATATCAAAATCGTGCTTGGCGACCTTACCGCCAAGGTGGGCAAAGAAGGTAGCTTTGGCACGACGGTCGGTAAATTCAGCCTCCACGATGAAACATCCCCAATGGGTTGAGGCTGATCGACTTCGCTAGGGCCGAAATATAATTATCTGTAGTACTAAATTCCAGCATCAGAAAATTAATCAAGCCACCTGGCTGTCTCCGGATCACCACCTACCAGATAAATCATGTTGTGATAGACGGAAGACACGTCTCCAGTATTTTAGATGTGCGTGCGCTTCGAGGTCTTAACATCGACTCGGACCACTATCTTGTTGCAGTTAAGGTTCACACCCCTTTCTGTGCAGCAAAAAACGCAGGTTCGACGTCGCAATCACAACAGATAGCCGAACGATTTTCTACTCGACTTGTACTCCTGCCAGATAACGTATAATATAGAGAAGATTCACCGCGTTGCCAATTTTACGATATTTAATTTTTTGGAGGGGTACTCCTTTCTATTAGTGGATTTCACCAATATTTAACTGAAGGGGTCGAAAATAGCAGAATTGAGCATTTTCAGTGTTAAATGAGAAAAATGATGTTAATTTCAATGTTTAGAAATATACGCTTATATACATATGTACTTATTCGCATATTTACAATACGCAAGCAGCTATGGATATAATTTATGGATATTCTCCATAAATTTGATAACAAAGCTCATATGTACATATATATGTATGTATGCAATTTTACCTATTCAATGATAAATTCCATTAAATCTGTTGGAATTTATAATAAAGTCATATTTCCATTATTACCTACATAAATAAAAATATGTACATATATATATTTTGGGCATTATAGCCCTGACAGACGAGCAAAATTAATGCGCCTTAAGCAACGCTAATGTGAATTGAAATTTTATGGTGACAGACGGCAGTGCATTTAGACAGCTGATAGTGAAATTTGTTTCTTTATTAAAAAAAAAAAAGTGAAGTAAAAATGAATAAGATAAATTATTAAAATAAATTTTGGTAATTTTGGAAAATCAATATAAATTTAACGAAAAAATTCTTTTATTATTATCTACGTTAAAAGATAATAGAGTGAAATTAATAGCAATAATTGATTGTAATGCGGAAAAAGTGTGCAAAAAAGTTAAGAATATTGGAAAAATGGAAAGCAAAAGTGCGACATCTGTCAATAAATAGCAAAAATCGGCCATTTTTGAGCAGTGTTGCCTACTAAAATTTAGTAAATTCAGCCAAATGCACGGAATTCTTGTGCATTACAAACTTGCATTGACATGGGTCAAATGCGCAAATAAATGTAAATTAAGCCCGCTAATGCATATTAGCGCTGTCGTCTGTCAGGGCTATTATATTGCTAATTAAATTATGTGTAAGTATATTAACAAAAACAAATTTTAATATTTTATGGTGGCAGAAATGCTATGCATTTTTCCAATATTCTTAACTTTTTCGGACACTTTTTTCGCATTACAATCAATTATTGCTTTAAATTTCTTCACGTAGTTAAGAATAAACAATTTGTTCCTTAAATTTTTATTGATTTTCAAAAATACCAAAATTTCTATAAATAATTTATCTTATTCATTTTTATTTATCTTTTTTTTAAATAAATAAACAAATTTCACAATCAGCTGTCTAAATACACAAGTCTGTCACCATAAAATTTCAATGCGCATTAGCGTTGCTTAATACGCATTAATTTTGCTCGTCCGTCAGAGCTATTAGAGTAAATTTCAAATGTGTTGATGCATGAATGCAAAGTTGCAGAAGCGCAATGAGAATTTAAAGACATAATTTAGTTTACAGTTACATTTGAGTTTAAGTGCGGAGGCTGCCGTTAACTTACATACATATGTACATATCGCTCAAATGCTGCAAGACCGGCATAAGTCAAAAAAATCGATTTGCCAGAAAACGCGTTTAAAGTTTTCAACTGCCTATAACGTTACACGGAAAACAGGAAATATATTCTCTTCTCAAGCAGAGCATATAAGAGGTATTCATATGAATTTTTCACTCAACATTAAGTATGATATAACGAACAATTCTGCAGCATTAACTCAAAAATCACGTTTTTTGATTTATGCCGGTCTTGCAGCAAATGAGCGTTATGTACGCTCGTGCCGTGGTGTAATTTCATTTTTGAACTTGCGTTTTTTCGATGTTCCCTCATAATAATTTACATTTTCGTTCAGTAATTGTTTTTTCATACTATCGAAATTTAAAATACAAATAGTCATGCGCATCGATAATTCATTTAAGAACATTTGTACCCATACCCTTTTCCCAGTGTTACTCATTTTTCTTTTCGAAGCTACATATATTTTTCGATGTTCCCTCATGTGGAAACTACAAATTGGTAAACACTTGTGTACTCAAAAAGATCTTATTTAACGTTTGCGCCTCTTTATTTGTTAACGTTCTCTACTCTGACGTTACAGATTAAATTTTAGCAAAATAATACTCAGCTATTTACCGGTAGATGTCGCACCTGAAAAGTCCTACCTATTGAACAAAAGTTCTTAATGTGTAACAGTTACAGAAGACGTACAAAGTTCGTACAAGCGTGAATTAAATAAATGGTTAAACGCGGTGCTCTGCGCTCAGTGGTCAATTTATTCTGATTATTCTTTTTCAAACTACTTCTGTTTATACTTATGCTAGTACCGACGCGCAGGTCACTTGTTTTCCAAATCTTATGTGTACCTATCTACTTCTAACACAGGAAGGGAAATATTTATGGTTTTGGGACTATTTGTATTTACATTCCATTTTTCTGATTTTTAATACGCTTTTATTAGCTTCACTTGTATGTAGGTATGTATGTTTGTAACTTTTTTAAGTGGTACTACAACCTAGAATACTTGAGCGACACTGTAGGAAGGCGATAGCAAGTTTAAGCAGCTCACCAAAAAGATGCACTTAAAAGTATGCAACATCTATATAAAACTAGTTTTGGTGACATTTAAATAGCATACTGAGTTGGGCGTCGACCGTTCATAAGATGCAAGGTTGTACCAGAGAACTTGAACGTAAAGTATAGAGAAGGTGCAGGTTCGACTGCGAACATTTGATAGATTTTTATTAGGGAATTCGCCGCATTTGTTAACATTGTAGGTCGGAATTCGCTTCACAATTTTAACATTGTTTACAATTCCCTCACATATTCTAACAGAGAATATGAAGAGAAATATGATGAAATGGCATATATACCCAAGCAGAGAATATGAAGAGGCTCCCAACAAAGAATTTCGTTTTGCTTGTTTATATTTTGTTTCATTTTTGACACCGAAAAATGTGTACAAAACACATTATGTTCTCTGTCTCACATACCTAAGAATATGAAGAGACATAAATATATGTATGCATGAATATGAATATGAAGACATATGTAAACATAAGCATGCATTGAATATGAATATGAAGACATAAACATATGCATGCTGCTCCTTATGATCTCCCAACTTTGTTATATTTTCATGCTTCAATTTTTCAACTTGGGAATCGCAATGTATGCAAATAAGTATGTATGCTTTTGCGTTTTGCCGTCGGCAATTGAATATTGACATGTAAACATAATTATGATATGAGTATAATTTTGTATAAATGCATGCAAAGTACTATTTACAGTCAATCTGGACTTGAATATTTAATAATTTTATGTGATTTTTACATAATATACTATACTAATAAACATTTTTGTATTATGTTTCTTAGTAATAGAAATTGCATTGCACAACAATATATAAATACATACATATATCGTCTATCATATTAATCTTATTATCTACTCATATGATTATATGTATGTATACGCATGTGCGCGTCCAGAAATTCATATTATGATTTTATCACTTATCAATATATTACATGTGCGCGCATTGATCTGCATGTTCATACATTCATATATACTTATATGTACATATATTTGTATACATTGCCGAACAAATAATGCACAAGCATACAAACATACATGCGTACACATGTGAATATGTCACCAACAAAAAATGGAAGCATTGTTCTACAAAAACAACAATTGCCTAAATAGCAAAAGCATCACAAGTCAATATGGCAGCCGAATTGGCGAAGCCCAAATGTAGTAAATTTTACAACAAAAACGATTTCATTCATAAACGCAGGCGCATATGCCACAAGCGACCTCGCTTCATTCATATACACAGACGCCGTAACATCTCCCCGAGCATGCCTTTGCCTACAAGCGTCTTTTCGCGACGATGGCAAAAGCTAAAAATCATAAATTGAACAACTTTCTGATGCTTCTTCACAGAAAGAAGCGAGAAAAGTGGCAATATAGCTCTTGTCGATTTAAAATATTTGTCAATTCTAAAATAAGTATTTTTCTGTGGCTCGCAAAAATTTGCGTCGATATGTATGCAAGCTCATACATATGCATACATATTTACGCTAGTTTGCTTACCATGCTGTTCCAGCAGCAAGGAAAGCTG